>JAWPHD010006531.1:0-143419 GCA_037043455.1 Cyrtodaria siliqua
GGCTTTGGCTGTAAAGATATATATCATTTTAGACGCCGGTTCATAAACCAAACAATCGTATACAATCATCGTTACACATTACACACATTGTTAAACATACATGTGAATCATTCTCATGTAGTAATGTTATCATGTAGATGTATGTTGATCTGATAATAATACAATGCATATGTATCAGAATATAGACGGGTATTACCTCTCAACTTTAAACAACTGCATCTAATATAAAACGTCATCATGTAATCTAACATCTGATTCGACAATAAATCTTACATTATATTAAAACTAGAAAATTATTACTGTTCTCACATAGATAATGTGCTAATATGTCACCTTATATGCTTACTCAAACGTAATCGTTAAATGTAAAGTACAATGTATTACACCGGAAGTACAACACCATTACAATAAAAGATGGCTGCCTCCATGAATTTAGTTTTGTAAAATGCTTGTTGACATACCTCAATAGCCTGTACACAATATCATTTTGTGACAATAAGGATGAACTGAGCATTGACAGACCCGAATTCTCTTAGTGGCCATCTATCTATACTGAACAAGAAAAGAAACTTCCCCATTTTAAGCTGTGATTTGCATAGGGTTGACTTTGTTACACTTTGTTCACCAATCTAGATATAATTTCATCATTATATACTTATCACTCAATCATTCTGATCAATATTAATAATCATCAAATACCGGAATTAGTGTGTTGCTGCTAAAACATGTTTTTATTCAAATTGCGAAATCACTATATTTGTATCATAAAGGGAGGTAATCTGAAAATATTCATTCTTGAAAGCTGTAGGGCGCACAAGTGAGTGAACAGGTCAGTTTGCTTTCTCCGTCTTTTTGGTGCTGGGGTTATTTTCTGTTTATTTCAATAGAACAAAACTGTATTAAATCAAAGTTTAAACCACAAGACCCGGAAATGCTGTTTAAACCAAAACAAGGGGAATAACTTTGCGTGCAAGTTTGATTCAAGGAAAATTGTTTTCATGACAGTGCTGGCCTTTTAACAAAGTTATTAACATATAAGACCAAACAATATATTTATTTTTTTTGTGTCTACATGTATTGGTAAAGTTGCGGAAGTTTCTTTTTTTGTTGAGTATATATTGATTGACTGTAGGATTCAGCAATGGAATTAGTCAGTCAAGATTTCCAGGTTAAAAAAGAAATAAGGAGATAAATAAATCTCAAAGAAGTGAATAAACGAAGTGTGAACTGGACATATTGCATAATCGTCTAAATAAAATAGGGTTTAGAGTTTAATTTTTAGCCGCACAAATTGATGTGCCCTATATTAATGTGTCCTACCGCGGAAATACTATAAGCATTTAGACTACACGCAGTGACACATACACGATTTCTGTCACCAAGTCACCCATAACTTTAACTGAAAATCTGATGGCTGCCGCGGCCACACTGTCCCTTACACATATGACCTATATACAGTAGCGATGAAAGCATCGAATCTCTTAAAGAAACTAACCACCTAAATAACGGCAAAATTACACTACAAAATTACTATCAACTCCATATCCAAGTGTTCAGGTCATATAATAATATATATGTGTCGATTAAAAGTATTGGTTTAATAAAGGTTTTTAAAAATACCAGTGATTGAATATGCGTAAAATAAATTATGAGTTGGTAACTCTTAATCGACGTTCCTGTTTTGGAGTTTGGCATAGCTGGTTAAAGCCGTTTATATTGTGTCTATAGAGTTAAGTTCTCATATGTAAGTTATTTATAATGTATACATATTTTGTAAAATGTGGCTGTTGTTTGCGGCATAGTTACTTTAAACATATCTGCAAATCAGTCACAATTACAATGTCAACTTGGTTGAATAGAATGTAATACATGTACAACTTTAAGAATTGCAAGATCAGATTACATGACATTCAAGTATGTCCTACTTGCGAGAAATCGATGTATGCATGCTATCATTTAGATGCGACAAATCCGCATCAAAAGAGAATTATGTATTATAATATATATTACCTTTTATGTTCGACTTATATTTCATATGAGTCACGTCCGATTTGTTGGATTTTATATGACATTTGCTCGACATCGACTTTGGTGCGCGACACACCGTCCATAAAACATAATTATGAAGATTCATCCATTTTTTTTTCTCAAGCAATTACAACGATATTGACAAGGTATAACAATAAATAACCTAACACACATCTTAAACATACGCATTGTTTGGTTGTTGTTGTTGACGTTGTTGTTGTTTTATTTTTATATTTTTTTTTTCGTGCGTTACACATTGACTATATATATAATGCATAAACTAGTTTCATGTCATTATCGGAAACGAATTAGGAATTAATTGAAACGAACATGAACCTTGTTCAAACTTGACCTGTGACCGGAAAATTGGAATAACATGACACCGTCTATCGAGAATGCATGCACACAGTAAGTGCAATTCTATGACATCAAACGGTTAATGAGTCATGAACCGGACACTATTGTAGCATGATATTGACCCGTGACTATGATCTTGAACAAATGACTTCAAATCGCAACACGCACAATCTTATAATGATGCATAATCACTTAGAGGGTTTGCTACCTCGTTCTTTGAAGTGTTTGGGAAATATGGACCTATTCACCTCACATGATATTCAAGACCTCCCTGAAGCGCATATGTCGATTTTGCACATTTTTGAACTTGTCTAAGATATAACTGAAACAAACTTTAAAATCAAATTTTGTGAAATGGGTAAACAGGTAGACGTGCCTTTTTTATTACATGGTCCGAGTGTTGACTTTCATACCCCATCCAACCCTTCTCCAAGAAGCGAAAACAGGGTTGGCTGGGGTATGAAATAAAACCTTAATTTTAGCTGCAAAAGTTTGCATATTATAAAATCAAAACATTTAATAGGTAATTTTAATCAGGTTAAGGTTATCTCATCGTTTTCAGTAACAAATGCTTTTAAACGTGTTTTATTGTGGAAATAACCGTTTTAAAATCAAGCTAATTTAAAGCTTTCCCATCGCTTAAAGGAATTAAGGCGGGACCACGTAATATGTTGAAATAATCAAGGTCAGTTACACCGTATTGCATGCGTCATCATTTTTTTATTGTAAAACAACCCAGCAAATACCTTGTAATAGTAAACCTGAGAACACGGTGAAGTATATCGATTGCGTGGATAAGCTCACACCCCTTTATTTTGATATAATCAATAGCAACAACTCCATAAATCTGGGGACTATTTAGTTTATTATCTAGTTTTCTGATTAGACCACATAGAAAAGAAAATGCCAATTATGTATTCCCGCTTTCGTTGAAAGGCGATGTATACTCCTGACATATTGATTTATAACCGTATAACAATACAACGTTAACAGCTGATATACATAAAAACAAATAGACGAACTATTGAATGAAAACATTTACCTATATAGTAATACAGAATCAAATCACTCGCGCAATTGTTTATAATTATCCTTACGGTTTTACTATATGTTGATGGTCTATGCAATTTAATAAAGAGTACGATAATGGACCTTTGGAAACGGCCGAGCACGACACATACGAAATATTGCAGTCTCGGTTTGACTGAGACTGTTCATGAGCGGTAGTGCTATATGCTAGCTACCGCTCACGCCCTCTAGCCCCGGGTTGAGCTGAACTCAATATTCATAAATAAAACAATGCAGAACAATAAACATACACAGAAATTGAAAGTGAGCTGTAAAATAATGACTGAAACAAATATATTTAGGGTATTTTTTATTACGCTTGTCAGTATTTTACATTTACTTTTATATAAACATGCCACAAAAATTAAAACTGCATCGTCTAAATAGTATAACTAACAAAATAAACATAAATATCTCCCACACATGTACAATTTTTCAAACCCACTTCTATTCCATGTATATATTATTGACTCAACAGTTTGTACAATTCACAATCGCAAGTAAAGACTAACTCATTTAACACCTTCGAAGTTGAATAAATGTTTGAAGCAAACCAACATGTTTTTTTTGTGTTTTTTTGGCCCGGGACAAGATATATTGGTATAACGGTGGTGTACGTCCGGGGTACATGAATGTTATGGTTCGAAGTTTTTTTACATTTGACTGTGTCGATTTTACATTCTGATTATATCTACGTCTGTTCTAAGTTTATTATGTCCCATAATTAGGTGATTAGTATCTTCAGTTCATGTCTCATCTTTCCATTGTAACCTTTAATCGTATATCAGAAAACATATATGAGCACTCTGTTATATATGTAACAGCTTTCAGAAAGCAGTTTCAAGTTTATTTTGTCATGTCGACATATCAAGTGTTGAATTGGATTTACGGCATACTATCCAGCACAACAGGTTTTTATAATTCAACAGAGACCCATTTACATCAAAGGAGAGGAATATACAGCATTCGTTGATAGAACAATCTAAAGTTAATTATATTATTGCTATTATTCGTAAGACCTTTTCGGCCGTTTCCGAAGGTCCATTATCATACTGTTTTTTCAGTCTACTGACTGTTACTTGTGATACGCCAGCTTCATAACTTCAGTACCCGACTAAATTCCATTGTGTTTATTTCTCTCATTATTTTCTAGTTTACGGCAAAGCAGTCTGTTAGAAACTGGGACCATACTGGCCATGGATTGGTATAAAATTAACATTGAACGTTCCATGTTAAAGCATAGCATCTTCGGGATGGCTAACATTGTCGTATTATTGACATATCTAATATTGAGTTCTGCTCAGCCCGGCGAAAGTGGTCGTGAGCGGTAGCAAACAGTGTTGTTTACCGTTCATGAACAGTCTCAATCAAGTCGAGATTGCAATAGTTTTATATTGATTTCTAAATTTTCCCTGTCGTACTATTTTTAAGAGAAGTAGCGGTCACATTTTGTTATATGTAAGCATATAAAAACTAAAATGGCCGTTGTTGGTCATCTCGGATGCTGGATCACATTTACACTGCATTTAAGATCAATTAAAGTCCCTATTCCGTTTAAGTAACTCGTCAATGCAATCCATTTTCGTTATACTGCATTTGTTAGTACATTTGCATTCAGTTGCGCTCGTGCACGCATAGAGTGAAAATGAACGAATTTGCATTCAATTAAATGCACACAACCTGCATTTAACATATCCAGAATGAAACTCTAAGAAATAAAAAGAAACATTTTAAAGGAAATAGCATAACTTAATCTAAAAAGAACTATTGATTGCATTTTAAGTGTATCCATAAAAACGTACCGTCAAATGCTCACCATGTAATTTTTTCTGAACAAAACGGCTTGGGTTTACCGCTTTTTTGTTTTTGTTCGATGCTTCTAGAGACTCCATTTAAGAATGTATCAATAATTATACTGCATATAGTACACATATAATAACAACTGTAATTGTATTTTTTAATTTCGCATGCTCTAATTAACTAATAGCCATCTGTACATAAAACCGATAACAAATAGCAAATTTTATCACCACTTTCACGAAGGTTGATGAATTTTTTTTTTCAATATATTGATATTGATAAATAATATCAATTTATAGTATAACATTACAAACGTACAATAGTGCCGCATTAGTATGTTATTGTTATGACTTTAAGTGTCTGTGTACATATATTATATTCAGTATATCTCATTACCTGGTCCGGTCTTAATTCCATGAAGCGATGAGGACGTTTATATAAGCAGGATTTTATAACGAATATTTCGACAATAAACCACATTTAAAAACATGTATTACTAAAAAAAAAATGCGATAACCTGTTTAAAATTACCTATTAAATGTTTAAAGTTAAAATATGCAAAATTGTTGAGCCGAAATTAAGGTATTATTTCATACCCCAGCCAACCCCGTTTTCGCTTCTTCGAGAAGGGGTTGAATGGGGTATTAAAGTTAATATTCGGACCACGTAATTGTTAAAATAAACGAGTTTTGGTGATCCGTTTCTACATTACTGCTGTGTGTTGTTTCGTCAGCCGTATTACGTTACAGTCGAATACAGTGACGTTTTACGTTACAGTCGAATACAGTGTCGTTTTACGTTACAGTCGAATACAGTGTCGTTTTAAGTCACAGTCGAATACAGTGTCGTATTAAGCAAACCGTTTTATTAATTGTGTTATGTTTCGAGATAGTATATCTTTACACAAATCACGCTGATGTTTCGAGATAGTATATCTTTACACAAATCACACTGATGTTTCGAGATAGTATATCTTTACACACATCACGCTGGTGTTTCGAGATAGTATATCTTTACACAAATCACACTGATGTTTCGAGATAGTATATCTTTACACAAATCACGCTGGTGTTTCGAGGTAATATATATTTACACAAATCACACTGATGTTTCGAGATAGTATATCTTTACACAAATCACACTGATGTTTCGAGATAGTATATCTTTACACAAATCACGCTGGTGTTTCGAGATAGTATATCTTTACACAAATCACACGGATGTTTCGAGATAGTATATATTTACACAAATCACGCTTGTGTTTCGAGGTAGTATATATTTACACAAATCACACTGATGTTTCGAGATAGTATATCTTTACACAAATCACACTGATGTTTCGAGATAGTATTTCGAGGTAGTATATATTTACACAAATCACACTGATGTTTCGAGATATTATTTCTTTACACACATCACACTGATGTTTCGAGATAGTATATCTTTACACAAATAACACTGATGTTTCGAGATAGTATATCTTTACACAAATCACGCTGGTGTTTCGAGATAGTATATCTTTACACAAATCACACTGATGTTTCGAGATAGTATATCTTTACACAAATCACGCTGGTGTTTCGAGGTAGTATATATTTACACAAGTCACGCTGGTGTTTCGAGATAGTATATCTTTACACAAATCACACTGATGTTTCGAGATAGTACATCTTTACACAAATCACGCTGGTGTTTCGAGGTAGTATATATTTACACAAATCACGCTGGTGTTTCGAGACAGTATATCTTTACACAAATCACACTGATGTTTCGAGATAGTATATCTTTACACAAATCACGCTTGTGTTTCGAGGTAGTATATATTTACACAAATCACACTGATGTTTCGAGATAGTATATCTTAACACAAATCACGCTGGTGTTTCGAGATAGTATATCTTTACACAAATCACGCTGATGTTTCGAGATAGTATATATTTACACAAATCACACTGATGTTTCGAGATAATATATCTTTACACAAATCACGCTGGTGTTTCGAGATAGTATATCTTTACACAAATCACACGGATGTTTCGAGATAGTATATATTTACACAAATCACGCTGGTGTTTCGAGATAGTATATCGTTACAAAAGTCACACTGCAAGAACAGCTGAAGCTCAAACTACGACACCGTTTGCCCATTTGTTATTAATCATTTCACACTGCACAGTCAGATGGTTTCTGCAAGATGTGTAACAACGAAATATTTAAACTATTTGGAATTGTCCTAACTGCAGGTCTATGTCATTGTTTAACCTATCTCATTGAATTCAGACCCTTTATCACGCTACGGTACTCTTCGCTACTAGTGGAGAGTAGCAAAGCGTATTTAGGATATGATATTAATGAGATTGTTGTTTACCACTTTTTTTGACGGTAAGTTGTTTTAATTAATTATAATTAAAAAATAATTTGTCAAAGCTTTTTAATTAAAATAATAATTTGTCAAAGTTTTATATGTTGTTTATAGAGTTTAGCCCCCCCCCCCCCCCCCACCCCCTCCCCCTCCCCCTCCAAACCCACCCTTCCATAGGGATAGTTTGGTGGATATAATTGTCCATGTTAGCACTTTGGTCGTTGTGGCTTTCGCACGTAACGGCCAAGTTAACTAACTAAATGTAATTATATTATTATAAATATAAAAGAATTAGCAAAATCTATAACAAGACAGATTATTTCAATTTTAATATTGTTAATTTTCTCCATTTAGACGAAGTTCTCCGATCTACTTATGTTGGTTCTATGTTTCTCAGTTCCCCGATCTACTTATTATGGGGTCTATATTTCTCAGTTCCCCGATCTACTTATTATGGGGTCTGTGTTTCTCAGTTTCCCGAGCTACTTATTATGGGGTCTATGTTTCTCATTTCCCCGATCTATCTATTATGGGGTCTATGTTTCTCAGTTCCTCGATCTACTTATTGTGGGGTCTATGTTTCTCAACTTATTCGTTTTGCTAGAGAATGTAGTCGAGTTGAGCATTACGTGGTCCGATTATTAACTTTAATACCCCCATCCAACCCCTTCTCCATGAAGCGAAAACGAGGTTGGCTGCGGTATGAAATAAAACCTTAATGTCGGCTTATTGTAAAATTTAAATATTTAATGGGTAAGTTTCAACAGGTTATCACATTTTTGCAGTGAAAAATGTTTTTAATCATGTTTTATTGTCGAAATAATCATGTTAATATAAGCTTTCCCATCGCTTAATGGAATTAAGGCTTGACCACGAATTGGGACTTTAATAATAATATTCGTAACCTTTATATAACTAAAAGGACACTCCGTCAGGGCTACCGTTACCATAGGCTTCCAATAAAACGTGATTATCGTAACTCTTTTTAAATTATATACCGTGTAACCATATATACGCCTTACATCTTTAAATCTTCATTCTGCTACCTCGTTTCATGTTTTTTCTAATAACATTATCAGGATTTTTAATAATGGCTCAAAAGTTTCAGTTTAGGATCACCTGTTTTGAGGAAATACCACATAAAGTCCCCTTTCAGAAATCGTTTAGTTCATTCAAGACGCAGGGCGTTTATCTCTCTTAATAAGTGCAATGCTAAGAGGTGCAGTTGTTGCAATTATTTATCTTGCAAGTCCACCATTAAATGGTAGAATGTTTAATGTTTGTCTGGCTTCAAATGTTGATTGACGTACATCTCATGTCATTTATGTTTTGGACTTGAAATGCAACACGTCGCGGTAAACAATATGTTGGACAAACAGGTCGATCTTTAAAAGTTCGATTTCGTGAACATAAACATAATGCAGGCAATCCTAAAAAGTTAATAAAATACTTGTATCAACACTTCCGTCAATCAGGTCATACTTTTAGTAACGTTTCTGTTCAACCGGTTGAATATGTAATGTATGATAATGATGCTACTAAAAGCTTTAAAATAAAAGCTAGACATATAGCAGAACTCAAGTGGATGAAAAACTTACAGACACCATATCCACTAGGCCTTAATGACAATATTTATCAACAATTATCAACAATTAGGATCTTTTGAAATGTTTCATTTCAAAAGATCTTAATATTGACATGTTTTCTATATTTTTATTCGAAAGTGTAACTTTAGGTCTCATGATCGTAGGCGTAATGGCAACATCAAAAGTAAATCGCGTGTAATTATTTCAGTCGCTGATGTACATACTATTTTTAAACAGTCTGGAAAACAGTCTATGCTTTCACGGCTTACCTCTCTGTCCACTTCTTCACTTCAGTTGATCAACGAGGAAGCAGACAATATATTCATTCGTACAGATCCCTTGTTTAGCACTTCTTCTATAATTCAAAGCTACACACAACAAGCTACACACAACATGTTCTCCGACCCCATATTGACAAGGAGTCTGATCACGTCAGGCATTTTCAAACAATACTATATCTTAATAATGGTATTGATTTCATTGACATGTCTAGTATTTTTGAAGATAGTCATGTAGTTGATTCTATCCCTAAATATTTCAAAACTCGGAAAGTCTTGTAATTTGTTATAAGTATAAAAAACCTATTAGAAATATTATTTTCAACTACAACAAAATAGTTTCTGACCTTGATATAGTAAATAACACTTCTAAGGAATGTGAATGTAACACATCAACATTTTGCTATGCTCTAGCAGGTCATGTCATCACTGGTAATTTTGATATTGTTGATAAATGTATTCGGCATCTGTTTTCGAAAGGTCCTAAGTATAGATTGCCTTCCATTATCGATTGTAACGCCTGTCGTGCTCAGATCGCCGAATCCATTGGGGATTTTAGTATAAAATGGTGTCGTAGAGAACATGCGGACTCAAACTTTTTTTCTTCTTGGAAAAAGTCAATTTTGTAACATTATAGATACACGTATAAATTTTATAAAGCTAACTCCTCTGAGACCTAGGTTCTCCATTCGTAATTTAAAATCGGGAATTCAAGAATTTCATAATACATTTGTTTTAGTTCCTGCTGATAAAGCAGCTAATAATGTAATTATTATTTGACGCAAACATTACATCAATGTTTTATCTCTGGAACTCTGTAGCACTAATTCGCGTACTCAAGTTCATTCTACTGAGGATGATGTTGTTTCCTCACATATCACTCGGTGCACTACTTTCAAGGCTGGGGTAGACGAAAAGCAGAACAAACTGCCAACTATGTACTGGATCTCTAAATTCCATAAAAAATCCGTATAAGGCCACCACAAACATATCCAAAATTTTAACTTCTTGTCTTACTGCCGTTAAAGATCACGTTAAACAATATTGTGATAAAAGTTATGAAAACTATGGGATTAATTTATTTTGGTCTATTAAACATTCAGGAGACTGTCTTGATAAATTTTGCAACAAACGTCGAGTTTCATTTATTAGCACTTGTGACTTCTCTACACTATATACAACCTTACCACATCACCTTATCAAAGACAAGCTTATTGCTCTTATTCAAAAAACATTCGCTAGGGAAAATACTACATTTTTGATCTGTAATAATATTAAATATTTTTACTAACGGCAGTGAGGGGCAATTACACTAAGAAGTTTGTGAAGCACTCATCTTCCTATTAGATAAAGTTTTTGTTAAGTATGGAATGACCGTTTATAGACAAATTGTTGGTATCGAACTCTGCACCCCTTGTCGCAGATTTGTTTTTATATTGCTATGAAAGAGATTTCATGTTGAGTGTTTCACCAGATAACCAGGAAGATGTTATTGAGGCATTTAATGACACCTCTCGGTATCTGGATGACCTATTAAACCTTGACAACCCTTTCGATTCTACTATGGTTAATAATATATACCCTAAAGAACTTCAACTCAACAAAGCTAATATTTCTGATACTAACGCTTCTTTTCTTAATTTACATCTCTCCATTGAAAATGGTGAAATACTTAAAATATATGACAAGAGAGATGATTTTAATTTTGATATTGTTAATTATCCCCATTTAGATGAGGATGTTCCCCGAGCAACCTCTTATGGGGTCTACGTGTCTCAACTTATTCGTTTTTCTAGAGCTTGTACTCGAGTTGAGGACTTTAATATTCGTAATCTTTGTATAACTAAATAACTATTTAATCAGGGTTACCGTTACCATAAACTTCGTAAAATCTTTGCAAACTTTTATTATCGTAACCCTGATATTCCTTTCAAATATAAAAGTAATTTAAAGCTACAGAGTCCCTATATCAATCGATTTCTTCTTTGTAGGCGTGTCTTTATTTGTAACTTCATGTTCACCAGCTCAAGTCGAAATCAGGTATTTAAGTGAGCAAATATAGCGAAGGAAATCATTAACTGTATATACATCGACCAGTGCACATCGTACCTATACACAGGTAACAGTAATTTTCACAAAAAAAAAGTTAGCTTCTTTCGGGGCTCGAACACACGACCTTCTGATTTCAAGTCCTGTGGTCTGTCCGCTGAACTATGATGCTACTTGAGAAAATAGTATACTAATTACCATATATTATGAGGCAAAATAACTTAACATAATTGAACGCAACTAATGATGGATCAATAAATATGCTGTCCATATTGTCGCACGTGTAAATTCACATTGCCTGGTGTAATACTGTATCTTATCAATATGAAACTAATACTTCGCCTCAAATCAACCATATCTCGACTTGTTATTTAGCGCTTGATGAGTTTGTGTGCGCGCTCTTGTTATTACGTAATGCCTATTTAGTGTTAAAAATGCTACAAAATACCAATAAATAGTAGTGGTCTAGAGGTTCAGCGAACATCTTTCAAATCTTACAAGTGCAAGGCTGTGGTTCAAATCCCGTTCCGGGGAACTATTTTTTATCACATATATTCTGGAGCCGTATATTTATCGATGTTACCTGTACGGAGGCTAAATAAAAATGTGAAATTTTACGTATCGATTTCTCCTTATATACCGACTTTTGGGGTGTTCGTCGATTTGAAACTACTTCACACGTGACTCATTCATATTCATGAGTTATTACCAGTTAAAATAGGGACTGTACAGCTTTAAGAACTCTTCTGCGAAGAGGACAATCACAACCTCACTTCTATGGTTACGTGATTTACAAACTTCGTAAGATCCTTGGCCATGATCACTTCATACTATCGTTGTTAAACTTGTTTAAACGTTTATCAAAAGAGGTTATGATCCTATCATCTTGCAACGCACTGCATGCTTGGTGGAGGACCCGTTTACAGTTCGCCACTATTCTTTCCTCTAATTGTGCGATGACCGGACAGGCTGTGGACCCTATAATGACGTCTACCTAAAGCCCAAAAGGACGGTGATGTTTGATGTTTGTCTGCAGTTTAAGTTAGGCCATACTTATAACATATTATGTTTGCCCTTTCACGACCGACACGAACAAAGGGCCATACCCAAATATTCCTTTCCCAATTTCAGAACATCTTTATTTTGCTTGTCACATCGAGATGCCGATAATAACAAAAATATATTCGGCGATTCTTTAGCACTTTCTAAATAATGTTAAAGTGAGTACTTGAATGTGTCGATATTTACAGCGTCTCTGTGGATATTTACAACGTCTCTGTGGCCAAACATGTGACATGTTGACACATTTGGTTGATGCAGAGTTCTACGAAAAAGGTTTCCTGATCAACCATTTTGATGACAATTGTATTTCAATTAAATTTAATTATTGTGGCAAATAGATTGTACACGCAAATACGTGGAAGGAGATACTTAATCATGTTATCAATGATGAATTGGGTCGCCGTATACATTTTTGCAAATTCCCACCATCCAACCCTTTAGTCTATCTATAATGCAGTTATCCCAGGATAATATATACTAGTACATTATACATACATATACATAATATAGATACATGTTTTCTGGTTGAGATTTATTAAAATATGCAATATAAATATTTTAAACAAGATGCCATGTTTCTGACATATATAATTTATTTAAAAATAATAATAATAATAATGTTATTGCTTTTTGTTACGGCGGGCGTAACTTTACGAGTGTAAATTATAAGGTATACATCAATGCATTTTAAAAGTCGTATATTCCGGTTTACAAATTCAGGTATAACATCTTGTATATTTTTTGTTAGCGAGTATATAATAATAACATTTTTTTTTTCTTTGTATTTATAGTTGCGCACATTGCATTTTCCTCCGAAAACTATACTCAAAGCACCACAAAACAAATTCTTTTAAAAGTTGGAATTTGAGCCATTTTTGACAAAATATGATATAATCCACATAACGAGTCGATATTTAAAAAAAAACGTGCATATCTGGATTTAGTGCATTCCACATTGTTGTTATGAAAATGCACGTGCATTTTCGATTTTCTTCAGTTACAGCACACAAAGAAATCATTTTCTCGGAAACATGTATTGCAAGATACTGTCAGAAGTCTAACAATAAAAAGGCCAGTCAAACCAATTTAAATTTTTTACGAAACATATTAATTAGTCAAAATTCGTTTTGATTCGACGTTAAACATGGCTGTCAGAGTCCATCTTTGATTACTTCACAGGAATGTTGCTCTTGGTGTCTAATGTATCCTAACAAACTTTCAGGTCGGCCGAAATTTGTAATTGGCCGCCACGGCTAAAAATATATTAACATAATAATGCAGCTTGGAATTTAGTGAAACCCTTTTCTTTTTATGAGTATCCATAGTAAACAATATTAAATGAAACGGTAATTAATGGCGTAACTGCTTGTCATAAAAGTCTACCAATAAACGGGCGGCAATAAGAATGAAAATTGTAGTATATATATTTGTTTTAATTCATTGCATTAGAATTACAGCATCATGTATGATTTGTTTGTGTAAAATTAATAGTGAGTTCTATTTGGTGTAGCAACGTCCGTGAACAAAATGGAAAAGTCAAATAAAGATGAAATAATTTTATTTGAAACTAAACATGAAATTTAAGTTTTTTGCTATAACCAAGGAAGCACTATATTCGCTTTTTTATATTAAGCAAAGACTGAGGAGCTGGACAGCGAATAATCGAACAGGAAAGTTAGCATTCAAGCACGACAGTCAACCACAAACACACACAGAAACAAAGAACAAATGTAAAGATGCATAAAAGGCCAAATAAGACATCGCAAACACAAAAGCGATGACAATAGGGCTACCGCCTTGGAACGGTCAGTGGTAAAAAAGTCCGCTTTGGGATTTAAACCAGGTTCTCGTGTGCACCAAATCTCACACTTACCTTAACGTCAACTAAAAAAAAACGGGACAGTGTAAATAAAGAAATTCCCGCCATGAACTATTCCCTAAACAACAAGGCAGCATTAATAGGCAATATATATACAAAAAAAACAATAGCCTAGAAAGCCACAAGAAAGTACTCAATGACCAGACAGAAGCCAGAGAAACAAGAGAACAAACCATTGAGGGCAAGACAAGATTGCAGATAAACATCAAACGTCACCGTTATTTTTGGCGTTAGGTAGACATCATCATAGGGTCCACAGCCTCTCGGGTCATCGCACAATTAAAGAGGAAAGCATAGTGGCGAACTGTAAATGGGTCGACCACGAAGCATGCAGTGCGTTGCAAAATTATAGGGTCATAACCTCTTTTGATAAACCTTTTAACAAGTTTAACAAAGATAATATGAAAGTGATCATGACCAAGGATCTTACGAAGTTTGTAAATCACGTCACCATAGAAGTCAGGTTCGACCGACAGTTCGGACAGTTCGCGATTGCTGAGTTACATGTATTCCGCCTATATGTATTCTGAAAAATCTGACTTTTGACTATAAGTAATGTTTCAATGAACAGTTCTATAAAAACACATTGAATATGTATGAATAATTATAGCGAGCTCAGATCGCGTCGCGAAGCGACGCGCGCGCAAGCGAGCTCTACGGTAACGCGAGTAGCAAATACTACGGGGGGAAAACCGTGGTAAAAAAGTCGAAACACAGTTAACTCCCTTGTTAAGGGGAGGTCATGGCTATATTCGTTCCAAACGCAGTTTACTCCCATCTGTTTGGTATCCGGCCACCCTCTATTCGCGTTGGATCTAGTCCATCCAGTTGGCCGGTTACCAGACTTCAGTGTTAATGTGACGTCATTGTGTAAACGACCGTCAGGCAATTTATAAAATAATGGTGATTATTACCAGCTGAGAGTCAAGGTAACGCTATTTCTACCTAATCTTTAAAAGCTACTGCAGTATCGATAATCTAAAATACAATGTTTAAATGAAAACGCATCGCACTTTAGTGATATAGATAGATGTTACGGTAATGTCGGTGGGTGGGGAAATTTTAATAACTGCAGTCTGCTGTTGCCGGTAGAGGAAGTTAAAGTTTCCAAGAAATGTGCGCGTTTTTACAGATGTTGAATGGTGCTTAAATACTCAGTTCTTTTTATTATGTTCTAAAAAATGGTTTGGCGTAGGAACAGAGATGAGGTGGGGGCCCAATAATGTAAAGGGGGCGGGGTGGTGGGAGTGGACAGGGAATGATCAGAGTATGTTAAAAGGGGCCTGGGCGGCACAGTATGTTTTGGCTCCCACTCCACCCCACCACCTAAAAAAAACTGTGTCCCAAAATGTTACAGTCTAGTGGCAAAAAAATGCATTTTAATATACAGCTTTTAGTAGGAGTTTGGATGGTTGCGTAGTAATTAAATCACGAGCGCATTAGCACGATTGATTTAATTACTAGCATCGGAACGATTCTAATTGATTCTAATACAACAATAACCCCATTGTTTACGCTATTGTGGGGGCACTATATTTTATCTCGGAGGTCAAGGTAATCAGGCTGCTATGTTTACAGGCTGTTCCATTGGGTGCCCCTCTATCCAAAGTTCTATGCTTAAATACACCAGTATCACATGACAAACAATTAAGTCATTGCTTACGGCGTTTAGCTTGCGCTGTATGACGTCAAACGTTCTCAGCTTGTTCAAGAAGCTTATTAATGTTATATGTACTGATGCATATGATGGGTTGAGTGCAAGGTTTGGGAGCATGGCAAGTTTGATGTAATTAACATTTCATTAAAATTACTGTTGAGTTTATCTTCGTGTATATTTACCAAATGATGTAATGTGGCGCTTCCAACGGATGAAATATACGCGGGGAATTAATGGAACAGTTGTATTTTATCGTAGAATAACATACAGTGGTCTCTCTTCTTTGTGTATATGATTATGAAAGACTGCGCAGGTCTAGAATTATTTTAGAAATAGAAATAAACATGATAATCCAGCCAGGAGACAAGTCAGAAAATCACTTGTACTCTGGTGAAAATGAGGATATATATATAGAGGATCTTACATGAGTGACTGTGTATTATTGATTTTAATAAAAGAGTTTGATAAAATGATAGTATACGAGTCTCTTGCCGAGTATCCTATATTTTTATCCAACGAGTTTATTAAAGTCAATAATACACAGTCACGAATGTAAGATTCTGTTTATCACATAACACACCTACGACGTGATAGTTTCACTTTATTATTCTTTAATGTTGTAAATTCTCCTTATATACGGCGGCAAATCATGACAAACCATGACGTCGTTTTGTTGTTTATAACATGACGTCACTAAGTTACGCGGCTGTAAATGCGTTTGCCCTACAAATAATGCGACACCTTAAACCAAATTTAACGTTACTAACATTCATTTTATGAAGTAATGAAGTAAGATTTCAAATAATGATAAAAATTAAGGCACGTATGATAAACCATGCAAACAATTGGGTTTAAATGTTTTACTGTATACACACAGTGATTCGGTCCTCATTTGAAACTGTAATACACTAGTACTAGTGTATTACAAGAAATAAGTCATAGCTTTATTGCACTTCCAGAAGCCATGTTATGTGATAAACACAAATATCATAAATATACACAACTAAACGCATATCAACTGGAATTATTTTATTGTTTAAAATAAACAATAATGCCATAAGAAACAAGACAGGAAAGAATACATACTTTAATCGAAATTTTCTAAGTTCAAGGTATCCATTGTAAGTTTCAACCGATTGCCCATCACTAGTTACTGGCAGAATAATGATATAATTTGGATCGTGATACCTCATTTTTGCAGCTTATTAGCACAATTTTGAAAAAATTATATACGCGTCTAATTTCAAATAATTTTCAGTTTATGGAGCTAATTGCTCAATCTGGTGTCTGAATAGAAAATGGCTATTCTGTGGTCTAAACTGAATACACTGATGCTATTTTATCTTTCTTGCACTATTTATGATGTTATCATTACCAACCTCCCAAGGCACATTATTATTGATACTATAACAACAGGTAAATAATGTGTAATTAAGAATTGATTCACTAATTTTCGGTATACCTGGGGTTTTAACGACGGTAATGGTTGGCAAATTTACCATAAATGCAAAGTGAATGGAAAATTTACCATGAAGCTATTTATGGTAAAGTTGCCATTCATTATACTGCTCTCACACTGTGGCGAATATCCTTGCGAATATGAAAATTTGAAATTCGCGGCAAATTCACCGAAAATGATAAGATTGGCCTGGAGAAATACTGAAAAAAGTGAGGCCTTATGAATGCTTCCGAAATTCTTACGAATCCTTGCGAATTTCTTACGAACCTTACAATTACTTAACAATCAATTTGCCGAATTTCTTGCGATTTTTTTGCGAATGTTACGAATGCTTACGAATGCCGTTGCGAATCTTGCGAATGCTTGCGAACGCCTTACGAATGAAACGACTACACAACGCATGCTTGGCTAATTGCATATACCCATTGCCAATGTTTCTATTTGTCACTTATTCGCCAGCCTCCGCCGAGTCAACTTCTTAAGTTTTAAGCTTGTTAAAAAGTAAAGTTTTTATCCTTGAGCATGCCCAGGGGCGGCAGAAGTGGCGGTGGTGGCAGAGGAAGGGGCAGGGGCAGGGGCAAGTCTGACTATCCTCCTGAACACCAAGACTCTGCTTCCGATGGCGCGGCATCCAGTGATGACCAGACCAAGAAGGCTGCGGCATCCAGTGACCAGACCAAGACGTCCAATGAGAAGAAGGTCAAGGTCAAGTCTGCCAAGTCTGTCAGGAAGCCCAGGCCAGAGAAGGCGGTCTCTGAGCGGGACGAGATGTCAGACAGTCAGTCAGACCCCTCTCGCTCCCCCACTCCTCCTCCACGCTCTCAGACTGCACCTCCTCCTTCAAAGGCCAAGAAGTTTACAGCCAAGAAGCCCAACAGGCGCAGTGCCAAGCTGACTGATGCCCAGCAAGACACCATGTTCGAATGGTTGGAACAGACTCCTGCCATCTACGACACCAACCAGTTGCCAAATGGCGCAGCGTCACAGCTAACTTCAGGCCAGGTTCTATGGCATCACGGTACCGGGTGTTGTGCTTGGTGATGCGGTGCCTGATGCGGTCCAACAGCTCATCAAACAAGGCCGGCTCCAATCTGGTGAAGTTCTTGAACCTGTCCGGGTCTCTCTGCCGAAGACTCTCCATCAGGTTGTAGTAGTGCGAGTGCTGCAACCTCTCTCCGTGTGACAGCCAGTCCCTCGCCCAACATGACCTTTGCCTTCTTTGTTTGCGTTTTCTACGTTGGGGCTGCTGCTGCTGCCTTATTTCTTGTTCTTCTTGCTGCAGAGCAACAACAGCACGGTGTGTAACAACAGCATGTTGAGAAACTAGCACGGACAGTGTTGCCACTTGCCTCGCAGCCTCGGCCATGGTTGAACTAGAAATGTATATAGGACAAGGGAAGATGGGGTATTTTATACAATTTTGGCTACCCTAGCGACACCACCCGTGGCGAATGTGCAATATTCGCATTGAAATCGCTAGGAATTAGCAAAGCATTTGCAAGACAATCTTAATGTTTGTATGTCATTCTCAAGCATTTGCAATTACTCGCAAGTGTTGGCAAGCCATTCGCACGCATTGAGAAAATGTCAAAATAATCGTAACCTATTCGCTTTATTCGTAATGGATTCGCAAGCATTCGCAACTTTTTGCTCGTATTCGTATGGTATTCTTAAGGAAAAGTCAAGACGAATGCTAGCAAACCCCTACAAATGTATTACGATCACTACAAATGCCTTGCCATCAATAAGAATGGCTTGCGATTGCTTACGAAAATGTTGCGAAAGCAATGAGAATATGCTTCCCTGGCGAATTTTAGGAGCATGTTCCTAATATTCGCAACACCCCATGAACGACCGCGAATGCTTACGAACACCTACGAATGTCTGGCGATCACCTTGTGATCATTGCGAATTGGTGGCGAATTGCATTCGTAAGCCCATTCGCCACCATATTCGCCACAGTGTGAGAGCAGTATTACCACCGTTCAAACCCCAATATTTCTATTGCATTGACCTTAAATGAAACACGTTTATTTGCTGCATTTAAATTCCCAGTGAAATAACACTTTTACGTTTTGGGCAGAGTTACAGAAAAAAGGTATAGTTTATTCGTTTGACTAACTTGAGAACTGTCGTAAGTTGCTATACAAAAGCGTGCAAGGACGTCACTGTTACCAAGTATATAAAAGGATTAAATTCAATATTTCTATATTTGTACGGGTTATGAAAAACATTTAAGCTAGTTTAAATTTAGCGAGAAGTGTCTCGGATTTCACGCACTTTAAACTAGTCTAATATTTTGCAGATCTAAATATTGAATTAAATCCTTAAAAAATCAATTCTTCGATGGATTTATCTAGTTTTTCATTTGCCTGGCTCCAGTACATGCTTGTTAACATCCCTCTGCTATGACATATTTTCCTTTTTGCAGTGTTATACAGTAGCTTCTTGAACATACATTTTTTAATGGCGTATCAACACATTATCTAAGGTTATTTTAAGCCGCCCCAGGCAGAGGAGAAGGATATATAGGAATCGTATAACCTTCAATACACGGGACTGCCCACTTTATGTCCGGCGCATCCTTGGCCGGGATAGTAAAGAGGCTGCGTCTAAAACTTTCTCGTCTCTCACAGCTACAGGTTTGAATCCCACTGTAAGCTTGACTTGTCGAGTGAGAAAGTGTCAATAATCACGGACGGCTGGAGGTATGCAGTACTGGTTCTACCCAAGAAAAAAAATGGATCTGCTTCTACCACAAAAAATAGACCGTCATATATATCCTAATATGTGCTAAATGACGTAAACATAACACAACATTCAAACAGTTTATGTCCACATCAAAAAGACAAAGCTAAGAAATTAAACGCATTCCCATGGGCACATTGAAACACTCAATGGTGCAAGTAAGTGCAGCAAGTAAGATCTCTAGATTCAAAGTCTACCATGCTGTGTCACAACCGTTTCAGAAATTAAGACGTTTTAGACAAATGCTATCAATAGTGTTTGCTGAATCGGTTATAAAACTGTGTTTTGAAAATATGTGTTTTTAGCTCTACTGGCCATGGGCCAGCAGAGCTTATGGGATGGCGAGTTGTCGTCCGTCCGTCGTCTGTCGTCTGTCTGTTAACTTTTAACTCGTTAAGACGATAGGGCCTTCATTTTTCATCTGATCCTTACAAAACTTTACCAGATTGTCAATGAAAGCTCAGACAAGTTTGAAAACCAGCCAAATCGGACCAGTAACAGCGGAGTTATCGCCCTTGATTTAGTTAAAAATGCTATATTTTTGCATCGTTAAGACGATAGGGCGTTCATTTTTTATCCGATCTTTACCAAACTTTACCAGATTGTTAGTGTCAATAAAAGCTCGGATAAGTTCGAAAACCAACCAGATCGAACCAGTAACAGCAGAGTAATGACCCTTGATTTAGTTAAAAATGCTATATTTTGCCTCGTTAAGACGATAGGGCCTTCATTTTTCATTCGAACTTTACCAAACTTTACCAGATTGTTAATGTCAATGAAAGCTCAAAAGAGTTTGAAAACCGGCCAGTTCGAACCAGTAACAGCGGAGTTATGGCCCTTGATTTAGTTAAAAATGCTAAATTTTGTCTCGTTTAGACAATAGGGCCTTCATTTTTCATCCGATCTTTACCAACCTTTACCAGATTGTAGGTGTCAATAAAGGCTTGTACGAGTTTCAAAAGCAGCCAGATCCAACCAGTAACAGCGGAGTTATGGCCCTTGATTTAGTTAAAAATGCTATATTTTGCCTCGTTAAGACGATAGGGCCTTCATTTTTCATCCAAACTTTACCAGATTGTTAATATCAATGAAAGCTCGGACAAGTTCGAAAACCGGCCTGTTCGAACCAGTACCAGCGGAGTTATGGCACTTGATTTAGTTAAAAATGCTATATTTTGCCTCGTTAAGACGATGGGGCCTTCATTTTTCATCCGAACTTTACCAAACTTTACCAGATTGGTAATATCAATAAAAGCTCGGACAAGATCAAAACCGGCCAGATCGAACCCGTAACAGCGGAGTTATGGTCCTTGATTTAGTTAAAAACGCTATAGTTTACCTCGTTAAGACGATAGGGCCTTCATTTTTCATCCGATCTTTATCAAACTTTACCAGATTAGTAATATCAATGAAAGCTCGGACAAGTTCGAAAACCGACCAGATTAGACCAGTTACAGCGGAGTTATGGCCCTTGATTTAGTTAAATGTGCTATATTTTGCCTTGTTACATTAAGATGATAGGGTCTTCATTTTTCAGGGATGATCTTTACCAAACTTTATCAGATTGTTAATATCAATGAAAGCTTCAACAAAATTGAAAAACAGCCAGATCGGACCATTTACACAGGAGTTATGGCCCTTGATTTTCTGAAAAAATGCTATATTTTGGCCTCAATAAAACGAAAGGGCTTTCATTTGGACGGATTTCAGTGAAACTTTTCAGGGATGATCAGTACCAAGCCTAGTTGTACATATCGTCACCGTGTTCCGGTTGAATGATTTTGGCAGAGTTATGTCCCTTTAAAGGTTTTAATACACATACTTTGTCCGGAATGGTTCTCCTGAACCCCTGGCCAGATTTAAATTAAACTTTTTAGGGATGATCAGTTCCAGCTCTAGTTGTGGAAATCATCGCCGTGTTTTGGTTGAATGATTTTTGGCAAAGTTGTGGCCTTTTAAAGGTTTTAATACACAAACTTTTTCAACGAAACTTTACAGGGATGATCAGCACCAAGCCTAGTTGTGGATATCATCGTCGCGTTCCAGTTTATAGATTTTTAGCAGAGTTATGGCCCTTTAAAAGTTTTTGATGCACACACATTTTCCGGGCTAATTCTCCAGAACCCCTGGCTGGATTTCATCTGAACTTGAATTGAATTGAATTGGAGTTTATAGTCGCACCAATAGCTAAGGTCATATGGCAACTTTCCAGCTTCATCTGAACTTGACAAGGATGATCAGTATTAAGCCTAGTTGTGCATATCATCGACGTATTCCGGTTGAATGAATTTTGGCAGAGTTATGGCCTTTTAAAGGTTTTAATAGACAAACTTTGTCCAGATTACTCTCTTCTGAACTCCTTGCCAGATTTCAGCGAATCTTGGTGGGATGATCAGTACCAAGCCTTGTTGCACCTGTCATTGCCGTGTTCTGGTTGAATGAATGCTGGCAGAGTTATGACTCTTTAAAGGTTTCAATACACTAACTTCGTACAGACTAGTTCTCCTGAACGTCGGCTGGATTTCAACAAAAATTGGCAGGGATGATCAGTACCAAGCCTAGTTGCGTATGTCATTGCCATGTTCCGGTTGAATGATATTATACATAAACTTTATGTTTAGCCAGTAGAGCGTCCACAGGCCCTCTTGGGCCTCTTGTTTTGTTGTTGTTTTTAATCTCTTTTACATTTTCAGTGCCATTTCTGCCTTAATTAAGCTGCACCCTTAGATGTCCTGAATGTTCAGGAATGTCCAAGAAAAGAATATAGTATGTGTTAGTCTTCCATTGTTTGTGGTTGTTTATGACTGCGTTTTGCTTTAATAGTAGAACTCAGCATTAATAACCTGCAACGGATGGCTAGAACTTGCAACCGAACTAAAAAGGACTGGATGTACATGTATATGTGCCATTAATGAGGCGCAGTTATCTGTGGTTGATGGATACAATAGTGGGATAAGTGATGTAGCAAACAATCAATGTGGCAAACGATCAGTTATTTAGTAATTGATATTAAGTTATGACATTCCACAAGAGATCATTGCAAACAATATTATCGCTGAAAACAAAAACAAAACATACTAGCTACTTAGTCAAGAATCCATCGGATTACCACCATCTCAAAATAGTACAAAATAAACTCCTTTTTTATATACAAAAAAAGTTACAATTGTTCGCGTACAATGCGGAGACGGAGAAGCAAACCCGAGCTGCATTCGTCTAGTGACATTGGTGAGAAGTGAGTGAGTTATAAAGTATGTTACCCAGACATGATTTGATATTTTGTAGCGCATCCGTGGTTGAGAGGGTATAGACGCTGCATTGGAAACAATCTCAACGCTGTGGGTTCGAATCCCACTGGGTGCTCGACTTGTAAGTGTCGCTTCTTATGGACCACGGGAAGTATACAGTATGTGTCTTACATCTTCTACCCAGGAATAAGTGAGTGGTCTGCTTCCACCACTAAAAATTTTTGACCATCATACATAGCCTAAAATGTGCTGGAAACATTACACGCCAAACAAACAGAAACGATTTAGGTTTTATTTCAATTGCCCTTAACAAAAATGTTCTTGTCCGGTCCATGTGGTAAGTAGCATACACATATATGGGTCCTTTATTCAAGGTCATGCAGTTTTCATGTCCAGTCATACTCCTAAACCCCTTCTTTTTCTTTCGATTAAAGAGCTAGGAACTTCATAGATCACAATTAGCTCTTAAAATAATGAGAGCAACCTAATTTGCCTATGTGTTTTCAATAGACCGTGTGTTGCACATTAAATTGAAGTTTACATGTTCAAGGTCAGTGTGAATACTTATGTACTTCTGGTGTTCATTCCAATAAGCTGTCCAACAATTTCAGATAATGAGATGAAACCGTTACCATATCATTAATATATTAGGCGTGAACATCCCTTAAGTTCAAGGTCAAGCACCTAGCGCAAGACATTTACCTTTGGCTTTGCCGTCTGATGGGGATGGTAAATAGAAGGTCCAAACTACCAAAGGCTATTCTGACTGCATGTTAAATAATTATTACAATCTTTCTGACAGTAAGAGTAGGGCAGGGTTTCATGATTAATTTTTATTCTTCACCTCTCACTGAGGTGGCTCTAATACCATAATGTGCTGATGATTGTTTTCATTTGCATTCCAGTGTTTTTTTTAATGAGTTGAGCTCGCTATGAGGCAGTGCCTTAATCATATTAATTTACATACGGTAATACTATGATTAATGACTATCAAATGTACATATTTTTAAGTTCATGCTGTACAAAAACAACATTATTGATGTGAAAAAATAAAAATTGTATGTATAACTCAATAAGTATGTCAGGTCCTTGCCAATACTTGAACCTGGATCTCTTTTCTCGAAAGACAAATATGTTTTCTTACACTACAGATCATAAAAAGAGTGTACACAACTAGGTAAAATTAATAAACATTTAGATCAAAACGTTTTCAAACTAAAATTATCACTGAAAATTATTAATACCCCTGCAAAGGCATACCCCACGACTACGTGTATATGCGCATTTCCACTTCATAATGATGCTTCTCACAAAGTTTGGGGGAAAATTTCATACAATCTAATTTTTCAGAGAAAAATATTCTAGGGGCCAGAACTCACATCAACAAGAGGACAATGATTTTGAAGCTTGAATATCCGGCCGACCTGGAATTTTACTAGGATCAAATAGACACCAAGAGCAACATTCTTGTGAAGGTTCATGACAATCTGTAAAGTAGTTCCGGAGGAGTAGTCGCTATAATTTTGCACTATATAACTCTTGTAAACAAAGATGACCGCTGGCCGCAATGTTTAACGTTGAAACAAAATGTTTTTCGACAGTGACCAACATCACGTCATGCTGATCATTTTAAAAAAAGTCCCATATCAATATTACTTATAGTTTTCAGGAAGTAGTCGCTACAAACTTTTTTTTAAAATCTATTGTTAGTCGTGGCGGCCACCTTGAATTTTCGGCCGGCATGAAATTTTACTAAAATCAACTAGACAACACGAGCAACAGTCCTGAGAAGTTTGAAGAAAATCCGTAAAGTAATTCAGAGGAGTAGTCGCTACAATTTTTTTATTATATAACTCTATGTAAACAAAGATGGCCGTTAGCGGCCATGTTTAATGTCGAATCAAAAATAATTTTCGACAACGATCAACTCCATGACTGTCATGCTGATCATTTTCAGAAAAACAACCATATCAATATCACTTATGTTTTTCAAGAAGTAGTCGGCAACCTTGAATTTTTGGCCGACCTGAAAGTTTGTTAGGATAAATTAGACATCAAGAGCAACATTCCTGTGAAGTTTCATGAAAATCCTTCAACTAGTTTCAGATGAGTAGTCGCTACAATTTTTTGCTATATAACTCTATGTAACCAAAGATAGACACTGGCAGCCATGTTTATCGTCGAATCAAAACGAATTTTGACATGGACCAACATCATGTCATGCTGATCATTTTAGAAAAAGTTCCATATAAATATCACTTATAGAGTTCAAGAAGTAGTCACTACAAACTTGATTTTTACACATATATATTTAGCATTGGCGTCCATCTTGGATTTTACATCAACATGATTTGTTTGCTAGGATCAACTAGACATCATGGGTAACATTCCTGTAAAGTTTCCATCCAGTAGTTTCAGAGGAGTAATCGCTACAAAATGTTTACGGACGGACGGACGGACGGACAGATGGACGGACGATGTTTACTATATTTCTTATAGCTTTAATAGTGTTCAAAATGGTATCAATGCATAGGTAATGAGGCAAAGATATTTAAAAAATAGGGAATATTCAAAGTCAAGGTCAAAATGTTTTACAAGGTCGAAAGGTCAATTAAATGCAAAAACTATGATAAAAGCACATTTTCCTTTCCAAATTTATATTATATTTTTTTATTTCAATGTACATATTCTATACTATTTCATGATATTTATTGATATACAAAATATGCTGATATTGTGTAAATATATTTTAAATGTTGTTATATGACCCGTACTTCCAAACATCACTTTAATATGTCACGGGGTCAAAACATGTGTGAACTCATTAAATGGGAATACATTAAATACAATTACTTGTACCACCGACAAACTTGTTATTTATAGCAGATAACATTAAATAGTGTTGTATATAAAGAAAATATGGACTTTCCATTGTTAGTTGTCAGGCTTATTATTTGATATATTAAAGATTAAAGTCATTGGGTTCATTCATCATCAAAATAAAGATGACTAGCCGATATAAATCACATTTAGAAGTAAAGCAGTGTAGATTAAAAGACATTTGATTGTGCATTTACAAATACTGAAAATAAAATTTGATTACAAAATACAAATGTGTTGTTACAACTTTGGATAACACAAGCTTCCCAATAGCTAGACGAAATATGTCAAGGTAAATGTCGGTAACCTACACGTTATACCCAATACTGTCATAAATTTTTTCATCTTTCTGTATGTCTGATTCATCGGATATTGTCATAATTTCCGAATCGTCTTCGCTGTTTATGTTGTCAATGATGTTCTGGGGAATCTGGGGTCCAAAAAAACATTTCATATTGAACCGTTCATCTTCTTCTATCCATTCAGATTCCTTTGGGTTAAGTGATCGGCTCTATCGGCATGCTTCCAGAGCGACGCCACTGAGTTTGTCCGCAGCACCTTTTGATGTAGGACTGATCTTTAAGGTGGCATGAGACTTGGATCAGGCCCTTTTAGCTTTGCCAATGGGTGACCTTGGTCTACAGTGGCTTAATTTCTTCCTGAATATAGCATATCTTGCATCGTCAACACAAGTTATAACAGGTTTGCCGTAAAGATTACACACGAAGGACTCTATATCACTTTCGACTTCAGTTGTCACTTCATCAGATTCTCCAAGCCGTCCAAATGCATGTAGATATCGGGGGGTGGGGGGAGGGGGTGAGGGGGGAGTAGGGGCTTTTTCCGACGATTTCAAAAGGTCGAACCTGTCCTTTACGGATAAATGCAGCAGTATAGTCACCACCAGTGAATGCATGTACTGCTGGCAATGCTGAACATACTGGCTTTCCTTACAATCCATTGAGCTGTCTGACGTCGATATATCTTCTGTTGTTTTTGTGTTCGTGGCCTACATCCAACCAGACAAACGCTGTTACTGGCATGGAAAAGGAGAACGATCAACACATCGATATCTGAACAGTGAACAAAAACATTGGATAGTTCGTTGGTCTGGCTGATGTATCGTAAATGCCAGACTATTCTGGTGTCCGCCTCTTCATGCGTGCAACATAAATCTGCAATGATCGTACGTGTAACAGTTTCGTTTTCAGCTTAAAAGAAATAGCATACATCCTCCAAACCAAAGTAGAGCGTGCAACTTTTCAATATAAATCCATACTCGTTCTCCTGCTATTCATCAGACAGGAAATGTAGAAGTGAAATTAACGACTCAGAACGTAATGCCTGGTGAAAATATTTAGGTCGTCTGTGCTCTGGTGCAGCTATTTTTGTTTCATCAGACACCTCTCCACGAGAGTATTGTTCAATGTCTTTAATTGAAGGATGTTTGTATGTGTCACATACAAAGTCGACGCGGTCTGCAAGTCGCGTTAGCATTGACAATATCACATTGGCTGCACCGTTGAATGTCGAAGGTAAGTTACTGAGTCCACTATCCATATATCTGATGTTTGTGGAGGCTCACAAACGACTTTTTCACTAGCGTTTCATTAGTTTTGACTTACCCGTTGTCATAATGCTTCCATCAACTTGAGCCAGAGACATTGAACATGGGTCAGTGGATAGCGAAATATCTTTCTCATAGTAGTGACAAGGTAAAGAAAGCGTCTAAACAGATCTGTGGTTCCCTGTAGTTCCTTGATTTTGCTAACCTTTGAAGGAAGCTTTACGGATACGGCACCTTGCGAAACGAAACGTTATTTCTACGAGATATGGGCTTCTCAAGCCCGTCAGCATATGCAAGGCATCCACCCTTGACCCCTTCTAACCATTCAGAATCAAACGCGAAAGTGCTGATCTTGAAAAGATCATTGTAGGTATAGTGTTAATGATGAATCCATTTCTGGTAGATTTCAGAAATGATAAGCTGTACTGCATTTTCACAGGGAAAGTAATGTCCAAAGACATATCAGAAGACATTGTAGCAGATGCGGAAATGGGAGACAAGTGGTTAGAAGAGTTCAAGGATGGATGCTTTGCAAATGTTGATGGTTTTGAGAAGCCAATAGCGCGTAGAAAAAAAAACTTTTTAAAGCTGCAGTATCCGTACAGCTTCCCTCAGAGGATATCAACATCAAGAAAGAACTACAGCGAACCAGATACCTGTTTGGGCGGTTGCTTTACCTTTCCATTACGATGGAGATAGACCATAGAAAGATATTAAGCTATCCATTGACCCCTGTTCCGATGTCTCTGGCTAATGATGGAAGCATTATGGAAACGGACAAGTCAAAACTAATGAAAACGCAAGAGGAGAAAGATGTTAGTAAGCTTCCACAAACATCAGATGTATGGACAGTGGATGAAATGTTTCTCATTCAAACACTCAATAACTTCATTCGACATTCGGTGATGTAGCCAATGTGATAAAGTCAATGCTAACGCGACTTAGAGATCGTGTCGACTTTGTATGTGACACATACAGACATCCTCCAATTAAGGACATTGAACAATACTCTCGTGGAGAGGTTTCTGATGAAACAAATATAGCTGGACCAGAGCAAAGACGACCTAAATATTTCCACCGGTCATTACGTTCACTTCTACATTTCCTGTCTGATGAATGGCAGAAAGAAGAATATGGAAGTATATTGAAAAGTTGCACAATAGTAAGTTTGGGAGAAGATGTACGATATCTCCTCGAAGCTGACAACGAACCAGTTACACGTACTGTAATTGCAGATTTATCTTGCATTCATAAAGAGGCAGACACCAGAATAGTTCGGCATTTACGACACATCAGCCAGACCAACGAACTGCCCAATGTTGTTGCTCGCTGTACAGATACAGAGTGTTCCTCGTTCTCTTATTCAATATTAGTAACTTTGAACCCTTTGTCTGGATGGATGTAGGCCACGAAAGCAAAAACAACAGAAGGTATATCGACTTCACACAGCTCAGTGGAAAGTTAGGACAGCCAGTATGTTCAGCATTGCCGTCAGTACATGCATTCACTGGCTGTGACTATACTGCTGCATTCATGCGTAAAGGGAAGTTTCGACCTTTTGAAATCGTCGAAAAATCCCCTTGGTATCTTCATGCATTTAGACAGCTTGGAGAATCTGATGAATGGAAAACTAAAGTCGAAAGTGATAGAGTCATTCGTGTGCAATCTTTACTGCAAACCTGTTCTAACTAGTGTAGAGATGCAAGATATGCTATATTTAGGACAACATTCATCCCTACAGACCAAAGTCACCCCTTGGCAAAACTAAACGGGAATGATCCAAGTCTCCTGCTGTTCAAGGTAAGTCCTATATCACAAGGTGCTGTGGACAAAGTTGGTGACTTCGTTTTGGAAGCATGCAGATAGAGCCGATCCTCTTTCGCTTAACCCAAAGGAATCTGGATGGATAGAAGATGAACGGTTCACAATGAAGTGGTTTGCTGGACCCCAAGACATTATCATTATTGACGACATACACAGCGATAGCAACAGGGCTGCCGAAGACGAAACGGAAGATATGGCAACATTCGAAGAATCGGATATAGAGGAAGATGAAAATATTGATTAGACAGTACTGGTTATGACGTGAAGTTTACCGAAATTTACCTTGACGTTTTTCGTCTAGCTATTGGGAAGCTTGTTTTATCAAAAGTTGTAACACATTTGTATTAGTAGCCACATGTTAGTTTCAGTATTTGTAGATGCACAATCAAAGATCTTTTAATATACACTGCTTTACTTCTGAATGTGATTCATATCGTCTAGTCTTCTTTATTTTGATGCCATCTTTGAATTTTATACCAAAAGTATGCGTATATATCTGCCATAAAATATTATGTTGTCATATATGTGTACTTAATTGAACTTGTTGACCTCAATGAACCCAACGACCTTAATCTTTAATATACCAAATATTAAGTTCATACTATTTTTTTTATATACAACAGCATTTAATGTTATCTGCTATAAATAACAAGAAATATAAAAAGATCGGACAGGGAAAGTAGCATTCAAGGAGGACAGTAAACCACAAAACACAGAAACAAACACGCAAACAGACAAACAAGAAGGAAAAAACAATAATAAATGCAAACGACATCACAAACACAAAAGGGTTGACAATAGGGCTACCGCCTTGGAACGGTCAGTGGCAAAGTAGGCCACTGGGGGTTTAAACCGGTTCTAGGGTGCACCAAACCTCACACTTACCCTACTGTCATCCCATTAAAACAGGACAGTGTAATCCATAGGCATGGATTAAGAGCCTGTGGCTACGCGTGTGAACTGCTGCTAGTTATTTAGCTTAGTGAAACGTTGTATTACATAAGGCTTTTTTATCTTACATGTAACATAAGCCTGTAATGGGACCCTTCCCAACTGAAGAGTTGACCCTGTCGATAGAGGTTTCTGAAGATATCAAGCAATGCCCGCATAAACAACCGCCGTATTTCAATAGACTAAACAACCTTAACTACCATGCATGCATAAAACTTGCAAAAAAGAATAATACCTTGTCAAACTAGGCAATTTGTATACGACTCCATGTTTCGGCAGACATATTTTTCTTGAATGTTTCTGCCTTTCGAAATATCGCGTGCTGTTTCGTTTCGTTTTTGGAATATTAAACCCACCCACAACTGACACAAATTAACAACGTCAACCATAAATTGTCGGGGTGTGAGCAGGGCAGGGTTCTTTCTTTCTACTGATACTGGACACAGTCTGAATCAATTTTGATTATCGCGGCAGCCGCGTTTCCGAGGAAGAATTTACGGATTTTTTCTGGGTTGAAAAATATATGTCATATATGGTCCTGGTTTGATGTATCACTAATTAACACAGAAGTTCGGTGAAATCTTTAACGTGCACAGGGTATAGCTCTCCCTGTATACTGGACCAACTACTGTATGTCCCCTCCAAAGGATGACTATTCACATTACCTTGCCCAAGTAAGATACAGCGCGAGTGTGTTTCAAAAATTCCGGGACGTGACCCAACCAGTAATTAAACCTGTGAATTCTGAGACGCGAGTCAAGTATGCTAAACACCTGGCGACCGCAGGGTTAAGTTTCCAAAAGTATACGGAACGACAAAGCACCAGATATTGCGAAAGATAAACATTGAATAAAAATAGGTCTGGACTGTCTGCCGAAACAGTTTTCATATATACATACAGCCCTACGATAACAGCCATGGTTCTCACGTCTAGGTAATGTTATTGTTTAGTTTAGGTACTACAGATTACAAAATTAGCCCTGACATTCATGGCGTTTAGTAGTGTTTCAATTTTTTTTTTACTTTTCATGAATTTCAATTTCACTAACGAGCGATTGCCCCAAATAAACGAATCTTGTAAAGGCCATGAAAATCAGGTCTAATTACCAACCGACGACTAGAAACGTCAGGGAATGTTTGTGACATAAATGTTCACCCGAATATTTAAACGTACAGAATGAATAAACAGTTACCTTTTTTTTCATTTTATGTAGTCTAGATCATCTGCGACGCTTGTTTGTTTACAATCAAGCGTCGAAGATGATTATATTTTATGTAGGTCAATCCATAAAAACACAAACAACCATTCATAAACTGAAAATGTGTGCTTACTTTATTGAAGTTTACATCCGAGAGTGTAAACTGTCTGCACATATTCTACTGACGATACATTGCTTAGGTCTAACTGCACAACATCAACAACACTCTCCCTGCACAAAATAAAACAAAATGGTGGAATGGCCGCATCCAAACGGAAACGGAATGCTATGACGGCAGGCTCTTCCCGTAATGCATTACTTTAATGAAACGCCTCCCGATTGTTAACGTTTTGAATAGTGAGGTCTAAATCAGATATATGCACACTATAAAAAACTCATGCATTTATACAAAATTTCCTTGGAATTTTATTAGAACAAAAAGTATTTCATATCGCTTCAAAAACGTAAACCGAAAATGGAATTCACCATTTACTGTGTCCATGCAAGAGGTGGAGGGCAAATTTACGCTTCACTGTGCACTATATACTGTATATGCAATCCCGAATTAGGTCAAATATAATCTCTGTAGTAAAGCGTTATAATGATTTCTCTACTCAGTAATAGTTATCTGAATTTATATATTCATGAATAAAAACGCTCTATAAAAAAACGACCTTCTACTTTTTTCTCTTGTTTGTTGCTTCCAAAGGATCCCCTTTTCAGTATTTCTTAACCAGTGAGCAAGAAATGGATGATATAAACTATATGTTAAGCTAGACGTAAATCTGTCAAGAAATGGTTTGACTGAAGTTATATTTCGAATTCTTTGTTGGTTTTGTAATATCAAAAATGAAAGTAAATTTCGTTTTTATAATGCTTATTCAAGAGGAGTTCCGCATACAAGAGGTGTCGGACGGACGACGGAGTACGACAACGACAGACAATCCGCCTTTCTAAAGGAGTAGGATAGAAACACGTTGTGTGCATACTGTCTTCATCGTACATGTTGTTCAACACATAGTTATCTTTTTTAATAGATAAAACTGTCTGAAATGTAACTCTCAATCTATGGCCTGACTGGACTTGACAAGTAAATGTCATGACTTGTTATTTAGAGCGCTAAGAATCAACACATTCAGTATCCATGAATTTGACCTTAATTAAACGCGCAACAGCAAAATGTTCTGCGAGACGCACCATGTATAGATACTAGATGAAAACATGTTTAACTCAAATAAGTAAAGCAGTTAATGAGTAAATACAAGTGCATGTATATGGCAGTGACAATGAACACGTGTTCAACGTTTGTGCCTGAAACATCGTCTAACAATACATGTACACAAACAGATATGTATGTATCTGCGGATATGTTATATATGACCTGATACTTGCGCGAAATCGAGCGATGGGCTTGAATGTTGACTGTAACACGAGCTCAATTGTTGGAACATGAAGTATAATTCCAATATTATATTAGCTCATGCTGTTCAGTGAAATGAACCAAGTACGACGCAATTTGGATACACATGACAGCCACAAATGCATGACATTGATCACACGCCTATCAATTAGTTACACGGCAATAGTAGGACGATCCCGTTCGTCTCAATATTTGCACACATTGAACAGTGATATTGACATTGCAAAACATGAATAAGGTACATAACACGAGCTTATTGAAAAACAGGTTCCTATGAAATATAGCGAAAATCTAAAACAATTTTACACATTCACAATCTAAAGTTCAGTTACCTCGATAAAGTCAAAGTCTCTGTAACGCATGTTTTTATTTTTCTCATTGAAGTAAATTTGGTAAAAATCTAACCGTTTACTCAAAAACTATCGCGTGCAAAAGCATGAATTCGTTTTTTGTCGATAACCAATGGCACTCACTCCATATGTCATGTATCCTTAGTATTGCTCATTTTGAAACTACGAGATCATTTTAAAACAAATCTGCAAATACAATTTAGCGGAAGTCAGAAATATTTTACTAATTTGAAACAATAAAATGATATATAGGGTCCTATAGAAACCACAGCGTCCGAACGCAATGGAATCGTAGGTCCGCACTGTACTGCAAACAAGGACTTGAAACTACAATGAAGGAGACACACAACAACAGAAAGGGTGGTGAAGACAGGGTTACCGACTTGGAATGGTCAGTAGGCAATAAGGCCTACTGGTTAGCTTGAATCGATTTTATATGCTCACAATCCTCGCTATTATCCTGTCTTCAGCGCCCAAATAGACAAGACAGTGTAAACAAAACTATATCCCATCAAAAGGAAATCTCTATCAATAAAGTCCACATCCAGAGAAACTAACTAAAGATACACATACAAAATAATAAACATCTCAGGATGTATCCAGAATCGTACTGAACAACCATAGTAGTTGCAGCTAAAGAGAAAACCAATCTAGGGTACGACCAGAAAACCCGAGAGACGAAAGCTCATGCACCCACCTCCCTTAGTTGGGGTTTCAGTAGGTACAATCATAGAGTCCCAAGAGGTAGTCCAGTCATCGCACAAGTGAAACGTGAAGCGTAATGACTGACTGTAGAGGGGCCAATCACTAAATATGCAGTGCGCTGTAAAACCAAAGGGTTATATCCTTTTCTGACGAACTTCCTGATTAAATTTGTAAAGCGGTCAGGAAACCCGTCAGACCCCTTTAACTTTCGAAGTTTATAGACCACATCTCCATAAAATGAGGGTTGTGATATGCCTAGTCGCAGAAGTGTTTTAAGGTTGGTGTTGTACTTTTCCAGCAGGCCCTCGTTGCGGCGGTAGAATTTAGAGAAAGATCTACGTAGTTTGTGATAACGAAAACCCTGCTGAAGTAGTTTACTTGTAATAACTTGATTTCGATCATTGAAGTCTATAACATCATTACACGCTCTAGCAAATCGAATGAGCTGGGAGATATACACCCCATATGAGGTAGGACGAGGTACATCTCCATCCAGGTGTGGATAGTTAACGATGTTAAAATTGAAATCATCTCTCTTATAAATTTTAGTATGAATACAATCATTTGAAATCGAGAGATGAAGATCGAGAAATGCTGCTACTGTATCCGATCTGTTGGCTTTATTCAACGTGAGCTCTGGTGGATAAATGTTAGTAACCATAAGAGCAAAGAACGGATTATCAATATTGAGTATGTCATCAAGATTCCGAGAAGTATTATTAAAGGCATCAATAATTTCACCCTGGCTAGCAGGTGACAAACTCAACATAAAATCTCTTTCATAGCAGTACAAAAACAATAACGGATGATGTTCTTCAGGTCTCAGTCCTCTGTTACCTCCCCTGAGAGCTCACGGACAAACGGAACATACAAAAGTAATCATTTTTCTCCACTTCAGGCAATTTTTAAATCGAAAAATAAAATAAAGTGTTTTCTTTACTTTAGTACACAGTATCGCATCAACGTTTCTGCTCATTGGCCAGAAGAGCTAAACGTTGATCAGAAGAGCTAACAAAAGTGTCCAAAAATTATGGATTCCTTATGATATCATACACCCTTAGCTGAAACAATGTTCGAGTACAATATCCGTTATTTAACTTACAGTCAAGTAGTCAAAGACAAGACAAACATGACTGAATATATATACCAACATTATGTCTCTAACCGCCACACATACACTACAGAGCATATTTGCAACACCATCACGTCCATTTGGAGTTGTTATAGAAATAGATGCAAAGAAAGGTCTACAGTAAAAGAGTTCAACAATTTATTCCACTATCACAGATGTTAAAGTTGATGCTAATTATGACTCTTAACGTTCGTAAAGCGATGTATATCACTGTGATAAATATATTTTTACCTCTTGACCTAAACCAAAACGTTTTATAAAGCTTAATTCGCTCATTAGGTAAACAAACGATTAAGGATAATCGTTTTCTTAGGATTCTTAGAATTCGGAGATCATTTATTACACACACAACAATTGCTATCCAAATAAAATATGTCAGTAAACAAACTTAGCAATGCAGTAAACTAGTTATTGCTGCAAAGCGCAATTAGTTGTTGTATGTGTTCATTGTTCTTGAGACGCATACAGGTAATTCACAAACGCACACAAACCATTAGGATCATTGGATATTATTTGACTTTCATAACCATACGGGAACTCCTATATTAGTTCGAGAAAAAGCTCCAAAATGGAACAAATCTAAGAATGACATAGGTGAAATATACCATAAAATTTACTGAACAGATGTGCATTTCAGAAAACATGTTTACACCTTTAATTCAGAGAAGTTGTAAATAAGTCAGGATATAACATTTTCATTCTGTTAATAAGCAATTATGAAGTATTCAAAGACACTTATTACAACCAATTTATTTAGCTGACCTCGTTGTATCTAAATTATCGAATGTACAATTTCATTTTGTGTGTGCATATATTAACATGACTATATTTGCATAAGGACCATTCTATTTCGCCAGTTATGTAGTCCTTTGTATAAAATTTTAATGTATAATATTATTATAAAAAATATGAATTTCATTTACAATGTTGTTGTTACAAAATTAAGAATTGTAGAACATAGATATAACAGTTTGTCATATTACTGTTGACTACATTGCTCCAATATTATATTTAGACGAATGGTAGAATAACGATGTAATATGATAACCTCAAACAATTATTTAATTATGTGCAAACCAGTTTACAATCAAAATGACACTATTAATACAATGAGCTACTTGAGATGTGTTATTTTAAAGCCTAATACAAATGTCAAAATTGCCGTGCATCCCTTAACCCTTTAGTGGTGTCATTGTAGCAGATGTAGACAATACAGTTGGTGCTTTATATGTAGGAAGTATATGTGTTTGACGATATATCTTCGATTAAAATGCAATGTTTTTGTACTGAAGTATTCAATCACCTTAATTTTGATTATCGTAACGGTTACTGCAATGCCGAAACAGTGGAGAGTGTGTACTATTACCAACAACCCACACACAAGGCTGTATTTATACCGTCATAGAATGTCATAGAACATTTAGAATATTTCAATAAGATAAACAAGTTATTTTTAAATAACCTTAACAGTCATATGATGCCTCATAGGACAGTCATATGATGCCTCATAGAAGGTCAAAGAAGCTTTAGAATATTTCATTAACCTTGAATGAGCCTTATGATGTATCACATGATGTAAACAATAATTTAGATATTACTGGACTATTACATAAACACAGTCTGGCCTAAAAATCTATAGCACACAATCCCACTACTTATATATATATACTATTAATAGAAACAAATGGACAGCTATATATCTTTCTATACAAGAGTGTAACATTAACACAAACTGTATTACATGTGCTACAAGTTACAACGTTTGACACTGTAGTATGAAGATTTCCTTTGACAACCTCAAGAGTGTTATGTTTCCATATTCCCCTAATTAGATCGTACTTGGTTTAAACCACCAGCGGTATTTTTTACCACTGATCGTTCCAAGGCGGTAGTCCTATTGTCAACCCTTTTTGTGTTTGTGACGTCATATGCCTTTATTCCTTATTAACATTGCCATTTCAGTTTGTCATTTTGCGTGTTTTTGGGTTTACTGTGTTCTGTGAAAGCTGCCTTTCCTGTTCGACTGTTATACTTATTTTAAAGGTATGTACACGATATTTATACAAGGGCCGTTCACATATCACTTGGACATTATTAATAGTTAATTAACTTTTTACAAATCAAGTAAATTGGATTATAAAGCAATAAAAGTCTACGTTTTCACTTTCATATCAGTAAATATTGTAGAATTATTTTTGAAACAGATTTCAAGAAATACTAGTTTTTCCGCCAAGGAGCCCGTCATTTGTGTGCTAAGAAGTCGCCTTGAAAACAAGCAACAACCAAACGTTATAAAATTTAACAAGAACGTAAGTAGAAACTTAATTTAGCAGAGTGCTGCAACCATGTATACAGTAATTTGATGGTAATAAAAGTGTGTTACAGTGTATAGTAATTTTATAATCTTCAATATATATTTTATATAAATATATTTAAAACGACCAGGAAATGTAGCATTCACAAAAAAACAGTGAACCAAAACCACGCAATCAAAGCACAACATATGGTAAATATAATCTATGCAGACCATAGCGAATTCGAAATGCGGAGGTGAACATGCAATTTCAAATAAAGACGCGCCTATTTAGATACATACGAATTTATTCACAAATTCTGCACACATCTAAACTTCGAATCATTCATTAAAGTGATGCTCTTATCTCGCTTTGATATTTTACAATGCTCAGTTATGTGTATATGCTATTATATATTTTGAAACATTTGGCAATGAAAATGTCCTTGCGCTTGGGCTACTCGTTTTATTTTTATTATTGTTTTCATCATAAAACCTAAACCACTTAAAACTTGGATCCCTTGCAAAAAAGAAGATTTTCCCTGTTTAATAATAGAAACATGTTTTCAGTATTTTATGTTTAGTAGATACACGTTTTGGTGAGGAAATTAGCCCAATTTTGCTTGATATTTGATAAAATGCAGACGATGTATGTTCTCGTACATGCTGTTAAATACAACATATTGATACAATTTACATCATGAAATGCGTGGTAATTTCCACATTCTAGTCATTGGACACCCTGTCTGTGGCATGTTTTAGTATTTGTATGCAAACTAAAAATGTTGTTATTTAAGGAATTTGTTAACATTCAGAAAGTCCTAAGTTATATACGAAAAACGTAAATATAATGTTAAATCCCTTTCTCTGACACCGCTTAGAAGAAAGATGGAAAAATTAGTCGCTAAGCAGTTTGCCTCCATTTCAATCCTGTATTGCTACCTTATGTGTGTCAGATGTGTATGTATAGTATTTGAAAACAAAATCTGTTTAAACAAATCTCTCTTATATACGTGCCTATTAACTGTATTGTATGAAATAATACTTATTTGATGTTGCTTCCCCAGACTACCCAGTCTATACGCAATATTTATAAACCGGCCATATACAAATGCTCATTCTCTGTAACATACGGCAGACTCCTATCAAAGAGTTTTGCGGGACGATCGTCGTAACCAAACAGTTGACAATCTGCCAACACAAACCGTCGCAGTCGTTCCATATCAACCAATGATATTGTCCGGTAGGCTTGTATTAAGGCTTCTTCACGTTGTAACTTGACGGCTGTTTGCTTAACTGGCTTACTTAGTGCTTCACGAAATATTTCAACTAACGATGCCTGTGATACATTTTCCGCCTCTGAAACTGAAACTGGCAATGTAATATTTTTTGAAAGATAACCGCGAATTTGAAGACCACACCATGTCCTTAGTATTAAATTATAGAACGGATACCGGTATTTTTTGAATAGGTCCTGTGCTTGACTTTTTGTGTGATACAATAGTTTTGCCATCCATGTTGCAGTATCCAGCGCAGTCTCTTTATCGAAATCTGTAAACGCTACATTGAAGTTTGGGTTTCGTTCCTTGAACTTTTCTAAAATATACACTGCATCTTGCTTGAATGTTTCTAATTTTCCAACAATGTGAAATGGAGTTTTACATGGGTCACATCTCAGGTGCATTTGACTGAAATGATCATCGATTGACTCACCATTGTCATTAAGCTTGATAATATATTTAACAAATTCTGCGAAAGTAACGTCATGGCCAAACTTGAGACTTTCCTCTGATGTTGTACGTCTTACATTTTGGACAATCCGTCTTCCATAGGAACTCCAAAACATGTTGTTTGCGTTATACAGCTTGTTTTCATAGCCGGAATATAGTCTTGCAAACGGGTCGCGAACGAACAGAAACGAAAAGGCATTTTCAAGGAACGAATTCAGTTCAGTTGCATTCATTTCGTTTCTAATTTTGGTGAATTGTGTAACTGGCAATTCAAATCTGGTTATTTCAAAAGGGGACGAGTAATTGGTAGAGGTGCCTAAGATTCCAAACATTCTAGCCCAAAATGTTGAACCAACTTTTGGAATTGCACAATATATAAGAGAAGAGCGGGTATCCACCAAGCTACCTTTAAAGGTTATGTTTGGGTCGAATTTTAATGACACCGGGGTGTTGTAGGCAAGGCACGATTTAGCGAGGTCCTTGCGTCTGTCGTTGTATACTCCGTCCAAAATTAAACCTAGATGTGCAGTTTCATTTTCCACTCTTTTCTGAAATAGCAAAATTAATAGGTAATTAGGGCAATCGAACAACCTAAAACTTTTATTGCATATAGAGCCTTGGATAAATTAACTGTAGCATTGAAAATCACAATCTAAGTGCCCTGTCAAAAACAACTGAAAAGGAGAACATTGGAAACAATATTATGTAAAAATACACTGACATTTTAAAAAGTAAAACATCTTGAAGAAAGAGAAAATTAAAAGAGTGAAATATGTTATACAAATACTAGTTCTGCTACACCTTTATTATATGTGTAATGGCTGTATGGTGTGTACACGTTATTGCAGATGTTACAAAAAAATATCTGGTCAAACTAAATACATGGACACACCAATAACTGTGGATGTACATCCAACGTTAAGTGTGTAGTATCGTATTTGAGCGATAACGCACTAAGCCAATCTTCCGGGTAAAAATAGTTGTATTTTTAGATAACTAGATCCATGCTGCGAAGTTAATTGCTAGTGGTTAATTATTGTTGTGTAAACATTGAGACAGAAGTACAAAGTATCGTAGTTAACAGGAAATTAACTTCATCATTGAATCAGAAGCAGTTTATTTCTGAGAACTTTAATAATAGCAGTCGTAATAATAATAGGTGTACTTCCCGAAACTATACTCTCCAGTTACGTCCAATTTGCTTATAAGCGACGACAGTTATGATTAGGCGTCATGCTGCTATTTGTCCGATATATTTCAGTCATTTGTAAAATCAATTTTACCACTTTAATTTACTTTTTGGGATTCTTCAGTGTACATGTTTTTAGATTCATATTCAAATCAGTGTCATGATGCACGGTGACGAACTAGCTCAAATAAGTTTTGAACATTTATGGAAGAAAAACAATTATAATTTAAAAAGTAAGTTAATAATGCAATTCTTTGCAGTAGCTTTAATAAAAACATAATTATATCATTTGGTAATATGTTATGTTACCTGGTAAACGGCGGTTGTGTGGCTTCGTGTATCTGTGTGTATGTTGTTATTTGACGGCGTCCCAGAAAACGGGAACAGTGGTATTGACATTAGCGGATCAATTATCTGTTCTAACACGAATTCTTTATCATGAGATCTGACATTGCTGTTGGCATTTAGTGATTCGGAGATATGTATCGGCGACTTCAGTTCTGTAATAAGATAAACGAGCCAACTATGAGACCAGAACACCCAAACGCAATGGCAACGTAGGTTTGCACTGTACCACAAACAGATTTCAGTTCTGTAATAAGATAAACGTGCCAAATTTGAGACCAGAGCACTCAAACGCAATGGCAACGTAGGTTTGAGACCAGAGCACCCAAACGCAATGGCAACCTAGGTTTGCACTGTACCACAAACAAAATCAAACGAGCAAATTAAACAGTCGATAAACAGGACAACACACAACATAAAAAGTGGAGATGACACAGTATATAACTTAAAAAAAAAAAAAAAGAAGAAGAAAAAAAAAGAAAAGAAAAAGAAGAAGAAAAAAAAAAAATTAAATATTCGACAAGAGAGATGATTTGATATTGTTGATTATTCTCATTTTAAAGGGGAATATTTCCAGAGCAATTTCTTCTGAAGTCTATGTTTCTCAACTTATTCGTCGAAGAGCGTGTAGTCGAGTTGAGAACATTAATATTCGTAATCTTCGTATAACTAAAAGCTAATTCCTGAGGGCTACTTCCTTTACCACAAACGTTGAAAAACATGCCAAACATTAAATGTGTCAAAACAATATTTTTTCGTTATAATTTAGGAGGAAATTCTGATGTTATGCTTAGAAAATAATAATCAAAATACTGAAAGTTCTTAGCGGTGTAGGTTGGTTGCATTTGTTTGGTTATGTTTTTATTGAAACAAATTTATGCCATTTATGTGAAGAAGCCTGCAATCAGTTTTATTAAGACAATATTATCAAATGTGGCATTTATTGTAAACTGCAAGCAATCCTCGGTGCAGATGCTCGAATTTCAATGTCTAGTCGCTTTATTGATAAACTAAATTGAAAGAGATAATTCATTCTAACACGACCTGCGCAGTCTTTCATATACACAAAGAAGAGAGACGACTGTATGTTATTCTACGATAAAATACAGCTGTTCCATTAATTCCCCGCGTCTATTTCATCCATTGGAAGCGCCACGTTACATGACGTCACTTGGTAAATATACGTCACGAAGATAAACTCAACAGTAATTTTAATGAAATGTTAATTACAACAAACTTGCCATGCTCCCAACAATTAACAATATATTTAGCATTGTTTGGTACTCGGCTTTACTTTAGTAATTCAGTGCAAGAAAACCTGATGCACAGCCTCAAGACGCCGCCGAAATTGTGCATTCAAAATAATTAACCAGATAGCACAGAGAAAAAAAACACAACTGAAATCGAAAGTCCAGACTCTATTGTGCATAATTATACCATTAGGGTATCCTTTTGGTTTATTTGGTGGAGGGACTATAAACCTGAATTTAAAAGATGTCATTTAATGGAAAAATCAAACACGAGATGTTATGTTTAACACTTAACAAACAATCATGAAAATGTGCTGTACAGTATTTTTTTTTGATTATACCGTACATGTCTATTAAAGTTATAAAAGTAAGTATAAAAGTCGAACTGGAAATACAGCTTTCACAGAGCACAGTACAAAAAGTACGAAAGGAGAAATTTTAAATTTGAAAATCGCCGAACACGATAAGTACAAAAAACATTGCAGTCTGGGTTTGATTGAGACTGTTCACCAACGGTAGTGAAATGTGTTTGATTCCGTTCATGCCCTCTAGCCGCGGGTTGAGCAGAACTTACTAAACCCGAAAACACGCAGAAAGACAAAGATAAATGGCATAAACACAAAAAGGGTTATTTATAATTTTGACGTCATATGCCTTTTAAATTATTCTTTGTTAACATTGCCATTCATGCTTGTCCTTTTGCGTGTTTTTGGATTTACTGTGTTCTGTGAAAACTGCATTTCTTGTTCGACTTTTATATTTATTTGACAATAGGGCAACCGCCTTGGAACGGTCATTGGCAAAAAAGGCCGCTGGGGATTTAGACCAGGTTCTAGAATGCACCAAACCTCACATTTACCCTACTGTCATTCCATTAAAACGGGACAGTGTAATAAAGAAATCCCCGCATGCATTATTAATTAACCGACAAGGCAGCGTTAGGTCCAAAGCGCTATTCATTGCGCCACGCAAGCCGTCGTAAAGAGTAAAGACAATCTTAATAATTTAAGAAACGTGGACACATATACAAACATATACAAGAATAATGTTCTACATTCCTACCGATCTGCTTTAATTTTATTGATTTACCGATTTAGTAAATGAAAAAAGGTAATTCATATTGTTTCGCTTGCACCGGGGATCGAATACTTGATATCGTGCATTGAAATCAAAACGTGCATTTAGGACTGCTTTACTAACCCCTAGAATGTTATATCGGTATGTCAAATTTATGGGATTATATAACAGTTAGTCAGACAACGCCAGCAACTAACTGATTGGTTGTCTTGTACGATACCCTGCTTTATGTCGATAATATATTGCGGAAACCACCAGTATGATAGAAATAATCGAGAGACCTGTACAGGACTAGTCTTGATCATCTGCGACGCTTGATTGTAAAATCTAACATTGTTTATTAAAACACTCAATGTTGATTGGTTATTGGGGTGATCTGAAAAAAAACATATAAACCTCTGACTTCATGTGCATCAACCGTTAAGACGTCATTTTAAACGCCAGAAAACACGCTAGCCGTTGAGACTTCATTTTAAACGTCAGATGCAAAACAACAACGCAATGAAATACGTTATTTTAAGCGATGCTACGTTCCAACAACACATTTAAATAGGATGAAGATGTATATTATTCTCGTTTGATGTTAAGAGACAGGCATAAAATATAAGTTGTGAGAATTTGTTTGTATTGTGTGCAATCTCTCGACAATATGTGTTTCATGATGCATAAATCTCCATGTTCGATAAGAAATAAAATGTTTACATCGGGTTTATATTGTTCGAGATCAAAACCTGGTGTTTGGAACTTGTAACACATGAACACCGTGGGCCTGCGGTCCTTGGTATCGATAAACTTCAAATCCTGTCCACCAAATATAAATCCGCTGGAAATGTTTTAGTTCTTAATACAAACGTTTTTCTTGATATAAACAAGCGTCGCAGATGTTTTAGGCTAATACTGTACAACACTATCGCAAACGTGTCGCTAGATGGGTCTGAACTATGATGGGGTGTATCGAACATGACGATGATAGCAATAGGCGCTGGTAGCACCTACGCCTAAAAAATACATTCTTTTAAAAATTACATTCTAACCCAGAATTTCTAAAACCTTCGAATAGCTATAATAATGTTATCAATGATAATGTATTGCTCTAAACAGTCATGCCATATAATTGTGTTCAGTATATACATTTCTTGATGATTTATAATCATTCACAATTCAGGTCATTAGGAAACATGGAGTACAATTTTTGTTTTCTAAACACATCAAAAAAAAAGTGGATAAAATAACGTTGACGGAATAATGTGTTTTATCGGTCGCTAATTTACATCATTTCCTTAGGTTTTCTGACGTCGTTGACGCACGCGAATTTAAGCGCCGAATATTTAGTACAGAAATAGACTTCAAACAAAGTAAAATAAAGTTCCAAAACATCCGTCTGGTGAGAAATATTTCTCAGGGAATAATTTTCCAGTAGAATTTATCACTTTTCCATCTTTAAAATAAATGTTGGTCAGACCATGCAAGTAATGTTATATAATATTTTAAACAGGGTTTCATTATTTTTTTTTAATGTCTGTAAAAATCATTACCTTGTTAAAATGTTAATTTTGATTGTCAACATTTTTTTGAGGAAATTCCTTTCATAGTTAGACAACATGATTGAGATTTGTATTGATGAAATATATCTTTATTATATAGAAATAAAACTAAAAAAAAAATAAAATGTGAAAATTATGTAAAAAGCCAATTATTTCAGAATTATTATAATAATACTATAATTATTTTAAAAAAGATACGTTTTATGTAGAAAAATATTTTAGACATGACAACGTTTCACTCAAGATGCATATAAATATTTGTGTAAGGTATCACTCCATTGTAACCGTCATTAGGATAACAATGCATAGCAAACGTTGATTGAAATATATAAATTTACCATCAGTGGGAACAACAGTAAATAAAACTATATCAAGTTTACCTCATGTATTTCTTGGCATATTTCCATTTCTTTGTCAAGCCTTATTTCTACTAATCGATAGGAAAACTTCCATTAGCCGGAGTTTATAATGAATATTTCAACAATAAAAAAATGAGATATAGGGTCCTATAGAGACCACAGCGTCCGAATGCAATGGCATCGTAGGTCCGCACTGTACTGCAAACAAGGACTTTATAATACAATGAAAGAGACAAAAAACAACAGAATGGGTGGTGAAGACAGGGTTACCGACTTGGAACGGTCAGTAGGCAATAAGGCCTACTGGTTAGCTTGAATCGATTTTATATGCGCACAATCCTCGCTATTATCCTGTCCTCAGCGCCCAAATAAAGGCAGTGTAAACAAAACTACATTCCATCAAAAGGAATTCTCTAACAATAAAGTCCACATCCAGAGAAACCAACTAAAGAAACACCTACAAAATAATAAACATCTCAGGATGTATCCAGAATACATGTTTAAAAACATTTTTTACTGAACAAATGCGATAACCTATTTACAATTACCTAATAGTATTAAATGTTTTAATTTTACAATATACAAAGGTTTTAAGCCGAAATTAAGGTTTTATGTCATACCACATCCAACACCGTTTTCGCTTCTTGGAGAAGGGGTTGGATGGGGTATGCAAGTTAATACTCGGACCACTTAATGTCGAACTAGTAGCTTTCCAAAGATTGTTTATTTTCATTCACTGCAGAACAAAAGCACTATGAATCTTCTGTATTTACATCTACTATATAATACAACTTAGTAATTTCTATATTTGCTTAAACTGAGTAGTACCTTAGTTTATCAATAATATTGAACTACTAAGTACATTTATCAACAATTGCGAACTACTAAATACAGCATTAGACGTTGCGCACGGTGTTGGTATATACTACAAAACGAACTGCGTTCCATGGTTTAGGTTTTCAGTTTAGGGCGAACGGATCGGTCTATTTCGCCATAAAAGCAAATATGAATAAAAAATATTATAAGTTTTCCATTAAAATATATTTACGTTGTTGTTTTATCTTTCTTTATTTATTTACCATAGTCACAGAAAACGTCAAAAAACGTCATATCCAAAGTTAAAGAGGTTTGCAATGGTCTATGTTCAAATCCCAGCTATTCACAGTATTTTTAACGGAAGCAGACGAAAATACCGTGGTCAGTATCAAAATCGACGTTATAAAACGTATCATGTCAGTAGTCGCAGTTTCGAAACATCGACCTTCTAAATTGCCAAGAAAAAAAGTCCATCGGAAAGTTTGTGAGAAACTAGACAGCTGCATGGTAAGTTAGATTGTTTATGTAAATATAGTGATGGCAGGTATTTCATTAAGACGATATTCAAAAAGTACATAATGAGTCTTGTTAGTGATATAGATTAATTTGGTTTGATTCAGCTTTCCTGAATTTTATGAATATTTTCAAAAAGGTAGCCATTTTGTCCCATTTTGTAAAATGTTCTATTGGCTAGGCGCATTGATTCAAACATGAACATAAACAAGTAGTTTAGGTTCTTATCTCAATTCTGTGGGGGAGTGGGATCTACTCTAAAAGCACCTTATGATATAAAGTTTTAACAAATGTTTTCTAAAATAAAATTAATTAACAAAACTTACCGTCTGAAGATAGGTATATAATGACACATAGACCTGCAGTTAGGACAATTCCAAATAATTTTAATAAATAAGTCATTGTTACGTTCTTTACAGACGCTTTCTGACTATGAAATGTGAAATAGTGGTCATACTATGTGATCATTTAATCTGCAGCTGTTCAAGCAGTGTAAATACTATAAAGAGATACAATCTAGACAAATACAGTGAATAAAAGCATTTGTTCGCGTAAAAGGGCACTGTCTTTGATTATAGCTTAATATGATATAAGGGTCAACACACGATGTCAGCATTAATAGTTCATATTTGTTCGATAAACTATTCATGACTTCAACATAACCTTAAAGTGGAAAACGATTCATCAAAGCCCGTTTGACTTTATACGGGTATGTCAACACTTAAATTTTAATGTAACCGTATATATGTAAATTATGACGTTTCTGGGGCAAACAAATTTATCTTTTGAATTCCCGTACCACACTACGATCAAGCGTTTATACTGACTCTTCTCGTATACAAGTGTCAGTATAGGAATACTCCACCGTACTTAGTCCATGAGGCTAACAATCGAAGCGATGTTATAATTACAATAATAAGAATAAGAATGAAAGTCGAACAGGAAAAGCAGCTTTCACAGAACACTAACCCCAAAACCACACAAGAGGACAAGTAACACGTGTTAAAGCATGAAACTGGAACTATGAAAGTCATACAATTCCTGTGGGACGTAAAAATAACAATATTGATTAGATGTAAGGGGAGACATTTTACGGCCGCCACGCGGCACAAACAACACAATTGTGATAATAAAAATAAGTATAAAATTCGAACTGGAAAAGCAGCTTACACAGAACATATTAAACCCAAACACAAGCAAAAGGACAAGTAACACATGTGTTAAAGGATGAAACTGGATATATAGAAGTCATACAATCCCTTTGAGATGTAAAAATAACAATATTGATTGGATGCATGGTGATACTTTTTACGACCGCCGCACGGCACAAACAACACTAATGTGATAATAAAATTAGTATAAATATCGAACAGGAAAAGCAGCTTTCATAGAACACAATAAACTCAAAAAGACGCAAAAGGACAAGTAGCACATGTGTTAGATGAAACTGAATCTATGAAACTCATACAATCCCTGTGCGATGTAAAAATAACAATATTGATTTATAATTATGTTAAACTTTGCTATTAGACGATTCAGCAGTGTTGCCAATTAGCTACCGTCTCTGTGCCTTTTAGTCATTGCCGCATTAACACAAACACGATTAAAACCTACGTAATAGGAAGTGATATCGGCAGCAGGTATTTAAATCACCAAAGCTTAGACAAAATGTCCAAAATCATTGCATGTAATGGTAAAATTGCTCACAGTAACGCATTTGAATTAGATAGGATATTGACATGTTTACAACAGTGTAAAAGGTCTATGATATACTTGTTATGCCCCTGAAGGGTGGCATATAGTAGTCGCACTGTCTGTCCGTTAGTTCGTCTGTACAATTGTGTCCGCTTAATAACTATGACAATAATGGACGGATTTGAAATAACTTCGCGAAATTGCTCACCACAACAAGACGACGTGTCGCGTACAAAATCCAGGTCCATGACTCCAAGATCAAGGTCACACTTAGAGGTCAAAGGTCAAAACAAAGTGCTTTCGTGTCCGGTAAATAACTCTGCCACGATGGACAGATTTTCAAGGCTCCAAGGTCAAGGACACATTTAGAGATCAAATCGTGTCCGGTCAATAACTCTGGCATAACTGGACAGATTTTCAAATAACTTGGCACAATTTGCTCACCACAACTAGACGACGTGTCGCGCACAAAACCCAGGTCCGTGGCTACAAGGTCAAGGTCACACTTAGAGGTCAAATGTCAAATCGTTTCCGGTCAATAACTCTGGCATTCCTGGACGGATTTTCAAATAACTTGGCTCAAGTGCTTATCACAACAAGACGACGTGTCGTGCACAAACAACATGTCCGCGGCTCAAAGGTCAAGGTCACACTTAGAGGTCAAAGATCTAATCCTGTCCGGTCAATAACTCTGGCATTCCTGGACGGATTTTCAAATAATTTGGCTCAAGTGCTCACCACAACAAGACGACGTGTCGTGTACAAAACCCAGGTCCGTGGCTCGAAGGTCAAGGTCACACTTAGAGGTCAAATATCAAATCCTGTCCGGTCAATAACTCTGGCATTCCTGGATCGATTTTCGAATAACTTGGAAAAAGTGCTCACCACAACAAGACAACGTGTCGCGCACAAAACCCAGGTCCGTGGCTCCAAGGTCAAGGACACATTTAGAGATCAAATCGTGTCCGGTCAATAACTCTGGCATTCCTGGACGGATTTTCAAATAACTTGCCACAATTTCCCACCACAACAAGACGACATGTTGCGCACAAAATCCAGGTCCGTTGCGCCAAGGTCAAGGTCACACTTAGAGGTCAAAAGTCAAATCATGTCCGGTCACAATTGGCATTCCTGGACGATTTTTCAAATAACTTGGCACAATTGCTCACCACAACAAGATGACGTGTCGCGCACAAAACCCAGGTCCGTGGCTCCAATGTCAATGTCACACTTAGAGGTCAAAGGTCAAATCGTGTCCGATCAATAACTCTGGCATTCCTGGACGGATTTTCAAATAACCTCGCACAATTGGTCACCACAACAGGACGACATGTTGCGCACCAAATCCAGGTCCGTGGTTACAAGGTCAAGGTCACACTTAGAGGTCAAAAGTCAAAATGAGTCTGGTCAATAACTATGGCATTCCTGGACGGATTTTCAAATAACACAAGTGCTCAACACAACCAGACGACTTGTCGCGCGCAAAATCCAGGTCCGTGGCTACAAGGTCAAGGTCACACTTAGAGGTCAAATGTCAAATCGTCTCTGGTCAATAACTCTGGCATTCCTGGACGGATTTTCAAATAACTTAGCACAAGTGCTCACCACAACCTGACGTGTCGCTCACAAATTCCAGGTTCGTGGCACCAAGGTCAAGGTCACACCTACAGGTTAAAGGTCATATCGAGGTCATTTGTCACTTACTGTGACACTTCTTGTTAATTTAAATTTGAAATAGAAATATATAGATTCCAACACGTAACTATAATACTATCTATCTATTATTCAACATTCGCTACCGGGGAACTGATATTTTGGAGACAGGATGTAGTATGTTCTGAATATTTACAGATACACCGTTAACACGTAAAGATGGCTTACGAGTCACATAAATTAAAGCTAAAAACATCGTGGACAAAAACCAATGTTCAAATTGCTGGATGAAACTGTTTGCATCATCGATAACGTATTAAGCAGCAGTATATGTGTATTTATTCAGCTGTTTTAAGACTAATCGAATGATACTAATCTCACTTCTCTTACTATGTAAATTAAACAACATGGACAGCTTGATATTACGGCAGATATGAAACTAAAATAGTCTGAAGATGTGACACGAAGAAAAGAGGACCTGTCATGCTAAGTGTGTGATATGATGTGCCTCAAAAAGTAAAACTATTATATATTCCAGACGCTTCTGTGCACAACGTTTTAACATGTTTCAACCAGTAGACATCACTAGCCATTTAGCATCTTATACATATATTCAACAAATAAAGGCGGCGTAGTATCACAAGTGCATCCATACTGGCAAGAGTATACGTGCACATTACTTCAGAATAATATGAAAGTGGACACACTTTAAAAGATACGAGAGGCGAAGTTTGCAAGCAGACCACAGCAACGCTTTAATGTCAAGTACAAGGCACTTTAGAGGAACACATTTAATATTTGGTACAGCATAATGTGGGCCATACGGTTTGATATAATATAGATTCATACATTTTGTTTTATTTTTAAAAAAAATGATAATAAAAGAAGGTATAAAAGTCGAAAAGGAAACAAAGTCAACCATAAGCTCGCACTCAAAATAAACGATAATCACAAATAAAACTAGAAACAACATGTGCGACACCATATACAGAAATCGGCTGCCAATAGGTTTCCGCCTTTGAACGGTCAGTGGTAAAAATGCCGCTCGGGTGTTTAAATCAGGTACTAGGCTGCTCCAAACAAGTCCACATAGTTTTCTTATCAAAATTGCTGTTATTACAACTATTTTGATATTATTACAGATCTCAAATGTGTTTTTCCATAGAAAGTATTTTGAATAAGAGAAATTAGTTTGTCTTTGATAAGCTTGTGTGGTAAGGTTGTATATAGTGTGGAAAAGTAGACGAAACTTGACGTTTATTGCAAGAGTTAACAAGAAGGTATCCTGAATCTTTAATTGACAAAACAACTAATCCCATAGTTGTCATCAGCATTAGCAAGATATTATTTGACGTGATTTTAAAGGCATTACAACAAGGAGTTAAAATATAGATATAAAAATCGAACATGGAAAGCAGCATTCAAGGACGACAGTCAACCACAAACACACACAGAAACAAAGAACTTACAGATGAATAAAAGGTCACATAAGACATCACAAACACAAAAGGCTTGACAACAGGGCTACCGCCTTTGAACCGTCTGCGGCAAAAAAGGCCGTTGGGGGTTTAAAAGGTTTGGATATGTTTGTAGTGGAGTATGTAACACAATAAGAAATAAAACGGGCTTTGTATGGTTGTTTGTGTAGTTTGTTTGGACGATTAAAACAGGAGTTATGAGCCTTGTTTTTTTAAAAATGCTATATGTTGCCTGTTTACGACGATATGGCCTCATTTTGCGTCTCCTAATTTGTAGGTATCTTATTCCAGACAACCACGTCAATTAGGAATGAGATACTGGAACAAAACGTGCTATTTAGGTAGCTTAAATGGTAATAAAGCTTCGTATTACGCTTGAGGTCACTAGGGTCGGGGTCAAGGTCAAGGTCACTGCTTCTAAAAATAGAAAAAAAATTCCGGCCAATAAATTCAGCTAAGGATGAAATTAAACTTGCTGTGTAGGAAGCTTATATGAAAAGGAAGCTCGAGATTGCATTTGAGGTCACTATGTTCAAGGTCCATTGGTAGCACAAGAGTTATTGCCCTTATTTTGCTGAGAAATGTCTATGGCTTTCAAGTTTGTAAAAAAATAGTTCAATGGGAAGTCCAAAGTGACCGCCGTTACCGCAAATTGCTTATATATTAACCAAACTGTACATGGTTGATGCTAAGGCGTATGGCTTTCAAGTTTGTTAAGATTAGGTCAAAACAAAGCCAATTCAATTCAAAATCCAGATGGATTCCATTAAAGATTGCCGCCGTTTCCGTGAAATTCTTGGATAATTTTGACCAAACCTCACAAGGATGATGCTAAATTCTATAGCTTTCAAGTTTACAAAAATAAACAAACTTGGCATTCAGTACGGCCCCTGCTAACGTAAAATGCTGATACATTTTAAACCACTTAGATGATTTTGAACAAACTGTAAATGGATGATGGTGAGGTATATGACTTTCAAGTTTGTTAAAAATAAGTCAACGCAAATTCAAGACATCATTACCAAAAAATGCTTCAATCTTTTAAATTGCTTGGATGATTTGACTTAAATTTCGCATGGATGATGCTGAGATCTATGGCGTTAAGGTTTGTAAAAAAAAGGTCGATGCTTTATAAGAGCGGCTCGACCTCAACGATTGTTGCCATTTAAGATTTCCGCAATTTCCGTGAACTGTTTATATATTTTAAACCGCTTAGATAATATTGACCGAATTTTACATGGATGACGTGGAGGTCTATGGGTTTCAAGTTTGTAAAAAATAGGTCAACGCAACATTCGAAATGGCTGCTGTAACCATAAAAGTCAGGTATTTTACTTGAATGTATCAAATCCACTTATATTAGAGCTTTGTTAGCCAGTAGAGCGTTCACAAACTCTCGTGGACATCTTGCCTGAGTTTTACATTTATGACATATATTTTGTGATATAGATATGAGACTTTATTATAAAATGCTTAAATTATGTACAAACAACAACAATTAGTTATTGTGTTATGTAACTTTGTTACGTTACCACTGTCTATGATTTATTAGATTAAACATTATATAATAATAATATAATTATTTCAAAACTGTACTTTTTATGTATTTTAGAAATGACAACATTCCACTCGAGTTTCATTTGTCTGTAATGCATCTCGTGTAGCAAAGTGTAACCCTGTAACACTCCGTGGTAACGTACGTAACAATGCATAGCAAACGTTGATTGTTATATCTTACATATACATTTACCACCAGTAAATACAACGGTCTAATTTACAACATGATTTTTTTGGCATTTTTTCGAGCTAGTAGTTTATTTACTTCAATAATACTGTATATTAATTAGAATTCAGATTACGATACTGGAAACCTGCCGAAAGACAGGTATAGTGTTGATAACGGCGTCATTCCAAAGTTCCATCAATTGATCGAGGTAGATTGAGTAGCATGTGAGTTTTGCACTAGTCGTATTTCTTACAGGGCATTACTCTTGTATGTTGTGTCTATGCACAATAACGACATTTAAGATGTCAATTTACACCAGAGCATTTCTTTTAAATAAACAAATAAACACGCTCTTACTAAGAAAAAATCCCATTTTAGTTAGATTTTAATCATTACAGAGAAGTATATTTACAAAAACAAATATTTTCCATTACGGGTTTGCCAGTTTGTTTTTTATAAAAAAAATTAACTCATATCTATTTATGAAAGATAAAAAATATCCTACTGATATTTTGTTGGTCAGTGACATTGTTTTATCATCATAACCTACGGAAACGTTAGTATTATTGAATACAAATACGTTTCAAAGAACACAAATGTAATTGTACTAGTTATTGAGTATAGGAACTATAATTTTATATCAATTCTTCATGAATACAGTAACAAAAGTCATAGCTGCTGCAACTTTACACGATTACGTTCCCCATTTGTCGGCGAAAAGGAAATGTGTGTTACCATAAATATAATTATGTTATACATTTTTTGTAATAAGAATGTTGATTTTTTAATTTCTCTTCTGCCATAATAAACGTGTGATGGTGTACAAGATAACATGAGTGAATGTTGGCAAAGACACGGACGATTTGTGTATAATATGCTATAAAACACTATATCTAGATCTGGGGAATTCGATGTATTACCTGGGAACACATTATCCCTATATCCTCTAGTCAAGTAATTATTTATGTTACAAATGCATCCTAAGAAATTTGATAACACGACCACAGCATTAGCATGAACCCCTTAACATTAAATACCTGAACTCGGCTCTATATAAATTCACCCTCGTAATTAAATATTGGCCAACGAAAAAACATGCTAATAACGGCACATGTCTACGAACATGATGATTAAATCCTCCCCTTCAAAAAGAGGCCCTTATAGGAAGTTTAATTGGTTATCGTGTTTTTGGAGAATTGATTTGACTTCCTACATACCTTTGACACAGTACAGGGATAAACAATCTGTCCCACAGAACAAGGCGTAATGAACGCATAGCAGACATGGCAAAAGAAAATCCGTTTCATTAATACTTTACTGTTTAACATAAAGAATTAGTAAGACAATTTAGATTTTCAAAACATATATACTTTATACACACGGTTAGTACTGAATGGTGAATGTTTCCGTTCATCATGCAGTTCAGACAGCTCTGGCGGTCATATATTTGCAAGGCTGCCAACTAATCAAAGCATGTTTGCATAAAATATTGTTTCAGAGATTATGGGCTACTCAGCCTAATTGTTCTGCATGGAAAGCGCTCCGATATTGAGCGCGGAAAAAATACTTCATGAAAACGCAAAACAAACTGTTATCATCAAAGACAATTCACGCATGCACGATTGTGCCCTTGGGCAATGCAGGCAATGTGTTACCAAATCCTATACAATATATTTACATTGGACATACATGGAAATAAGTAAAGCAATATTCATTATCAACAAGCAACAGCATGTGTCACATATTTAATGAATATACTATTGATCCTGAAATCGTTTCATACTATCTGTTAGGGTATCTATTTTCACTCCCTAAGCATATTTAAATAACCGTGAATTACGTTATGCTGTGGCTACTTCATGCTGGCTACTTCATGCTGGCTACTTCATGCTGCATGCTGGCTACTTCGTGCTGCATGCTGGCTACTTCATGCTGGCTACTTCATGCTGGCTACTTCATGCTGCATGCTGGCTACTTCATGCTGTCTACTTCATGCTGCATGCTGGCTACTTCATGCTGGCTACTTCATGCTGCATGCTGGCTATTGCATGCTGCATGCTGGCTACTTCATGCTGGCTACTTCATGCTGCATGCTGGCTACTTCATGCTGCATGCTAGCTACTGCATGCTGCATGCTGGCTACTTCATGCTGGCTACTTCATGCTGCATGCTGGCTACTTCATGCTGCATGCTGGCTACTTCATACTGGCTACTTCATGCTTTTAAACGAATCTGTAGTGTCAAAATACTGTTATGTTAAGGTACTTAACGGTAAATTAATCAATAATACACTAGAAGAGGAAAACTATAATACCATGATACGTTTTAGAACTTGTGTACTTGTGTATTGATAGTAATAAAACAATCGGTCCTGACTGTCAAATTCCGTCATAGGTGATTACTACTTTACGGAAATCAACGAGGAAGTTCAAAACAATGGACAACGTCTCTCTGCGTCTTCTGTTTATGTAAATTATAAATAACTGGTATGTTCAACATGCATCTTGACGAACTTGATAACACGACCGAAGCGCTGGCATGAACACTTTTCAATTATTTTTATTTTGTATCAAATGTATTCGTAAGCCTTATACTTATACGAAGTATAGATAGAAATATCATGTTTTATGCATCGAGTTCTGTCTTATATGTCGACTATTTGGGATTCGTCGAACTGAAACTACTTTACCCGTAATTAAATCATATCTCCTTTCATACAATTTTTTTAGTAACATTTAAGGTATAGATATGTGATTTAAATACTCTAATTCAACACACGCTGATGAACATGAAATTATAAATAAAGACACATCTAAAATGATACATTCGATTTAAGTAATTGGTATGCAGCTTAAATCACAAACATCATAACACATTAGTCGTAACTTTTAACTTATAAAACACAAAATAGTTACTTTGACGAAAAAGGATTACAACTACCATTATTGAATATTAATTTTGCTAAAAAGAAACAAGGTGTGTTGACATAATTAAATAGCGGTACAAAACAGACAGTACGACTTCGTGGCATTAAACTCAAGCACATACTAAAATTATACTTGCAGGTAAGACAGACGCACTCTCGATTGGGCTAAACGGACCATGTATGTGATGCAAGACTACTATACGTGAACTCAAACGGACTAATGGATAACACGTGACCAACCGAACTGTAAATGCATGCGGTCCCAACAATTTTTACAAACAATATGCTTATCTGATGCGGTTTCACAGATTATCCAGGCTATACAAAATATTTATAAACCGGCCATACACAAATGCTCATTCCCTGTAACATACGGCATACTCCTGTCAAGGCATTTTGTAGGACGATCATCATAACCAAACAGTTGGCAATCTGCCAACACAAACCGTCGCAAATCAATGATATCTCGTCCGGTAGGCTTGTATTAAGGCTTCTTTACGTTGTAACTTGACCGCTGTTAGGTTAACTGGCTTACTTAATGCGTCACGAAATGCTTGATCTAACGACGCCTGTGATAGATTTTCCGCCTCAGAAGCTGAAACTGGCATTGCTATGTTTTTCGAGAGATATCCACGAATTTGAAGGCCACACCAGGTCCTTAGTATTTAAGGCATTTGCTGAAGTTTTCCATGCGCAACTTTTTTTGGCGACTTCTCTTCTAAAACTATTGGATGGATTTTCCTACAAATTTACAGGAATGTTGCTTTTGATGACTAATTGTATTTTTTGTCTTTTATTATTTTTTGAATTTTTTTTTGAATTTCTTTTTTCGTTTAATTTTGTTTTTTTTATTTGTTTTTATTGTCTTTATTTAAATAAAGGCCTATTATTAGATACATAAAATAGGAAAAATATAGCATTTTGTAAAAATTCCAACAAAATTAAAAGGTTTAAGCGTAATGGTACTGTTCCAAAAACCAATATTAAATCTCAATATGCATGGTGACCTATACATTTAATTGAATATATTGTCTATATATATGTTCAAATAAGTGCCTAGGAATCTGTTATTAGGAACATAATAAAAAAGGAAAATATACCATTTCTATATAATTTCATACACAACTTGGCCTTTTAGCATAGGGGTAGGGTTTCAAATTCGTTTTCTAAACAAGCATGGTAACCTATCATTTTTATTGCACATTTTGTTTTTATATATGTTAAACTATGTGCTTAGAAAGTTTAAAAAAATTCTATTATTGGGAACATACAAAAAAAAAGGAAATTGTATCATTATGGGCTAATTTGTGCATAAATTGTGGTAATGGTCTTAACAGATTTTGTAAAAAATATAGGTTTTACATAAAGATGAGCTTTAAATGTTATTGTAATTAAATGTTCTTTACTTTAACACAATTTTAGCAGAATTATGACCAATGAATAAATAATTAGATTTCAAAAGTATCTTATTTAGCTATTTTATGGACATGTCAACTTTTTGGACAGATTGACATGACGGTGGCATTACAAATTATTTTTTAAAATTTTAACAATCATGGTGACCTACCATTATTTTTGCCTTTTCTGTATGTATATATATCAGACTTACTGTACAAAAAGTTTAAAGAAAATCTGTTATGCAGAGAAAACTATAGAAAATGTCTTTAAATTATAAAACGGATACCGGTTCTTTTTTGTCTGATGCAATAGTTTTACCATCCACGTCGCAGTATCAAGCGCAGTCACTTTATCGAAATCCGTAAACGTTACATTGAAGTTTGGGTTTTGTTCCTAATGAACTTATCCAAAATGCACTGCATCTTGCTTGAATGTTTCTAGTTTTCCAACAATATGGAATGGTGGTTTACATAGATTACATCTCAGGTGCATTTGAGTGAAATTGATTCTCACTATTTTTATACCGATCTAGAATGTTTTTAACAAATTCTGCGAAAGTGGCGTCATGGCCAAACTTGAGACTAACCTCTGATGGTGAAAGTCTTACATTTTCGACAATACGTCTTCCATTGCTATTCCAAAACATATATGCGTTATATATTTTGTTTTCATAGCCAGAATATAGCCTTGCATACGGGTCGCGCACAACCAGAAACGACATGGCAAGTTCAAGGAACAAATTCAGTTCAGTTGCAGTCATTTGGTTTTTAATCTCGCGGAGATTAGTAACATGCAATGCTGATCTGGTTATTTCAAATGGAGACGAGTAATTCTTGGTGGTGCCTAAGATAACAAATATTCTATTCCAAAATGTTGAGCCAAATTGTTTAATTTGGCAAACTATTACAGAATCGCGGGTATCTATCATACTCCGAGTTTGGCATTGGGGTGTTGTAGGCACGACAAGATTTTGCGAGGTCCTCGTGTCTCGATTTGTATAGTTTGTATAGTTCATCTAAAATTAAACCTATAGTTGTATCTTCACTTCCCATTACATTCTGAAAAAAGAGAAGTTTAATTAAAGCAAATAATCAACGTAAGCACCTTAATATGTACAGGATCTTAAATGAGTTCCTGAGTTCCTATTCCATATAAGCTTAATGAAACGAGTGAATAATTATAATACATTACTCATAATTCATAAAGAGTTTCACATGTTTTTTTCGGAATAGGGATAAGGTCAAGTTAAGCTCATTTTGATCACATTAGACTACCGCCGAATTAACGTGTAGCATTTAAGGACATGGACCTTAAACCGCCGCTAAGTCAGACAACATTTAGCGTCAAAAAACGCCACGTGCTTTATGGCCAAAACGTCACATGAAGTCATAACATCATTTTTATAAACAACCACTGATTGTTCGTAAGAAAATCGTGTTTTAACTGTTTAAAATAGTTGGAAATAACAAGAACTATTTATTATTATGTTAATGATTTATTATAAGTAGATGGTAAATAAAAAGTGATGATTATATGTGTTAAAGTCGTATTGGGTATATTGTTTTTTGATTATATATCGAAATATCTAATAGTATCTCGCATCATATCAAAGTACATAATATAGACTTCGTGTTTCATTATATTGGTTAAGCATATTGTTAACCGAAATGTTGGTAGCGGCATCAGTACTTGGCTTAAGGCAGCTGTGAGACACGTGGGTGCATTTATGTTGGTCAGTTACATAATTACAGCCATATAATTAATATCTGATGTGCTGTTTAATGAGAATATACACCTAAAGAAATATAAAAAGATCGGACAGGGAAAGTAGCATTCAAGGAGGACAGTAAACCACAAAACACAGAAACAAACACGCAAACAGACAAACAAGAAGGCAAAAGCAATAATAAATTCAAACGACATCACAAACACAAAAAGGGTTGACAATAGGGCTACCGCCTTGGAACGGTCAGTGGCAAAGTAGGCCACTGGGGGTTTAAACCGGTTCTAGGGTGCACCAAACCTCACACGTACCCTACTGTCATCCCATTAAAACAGGACAGTGTAAATAAAGAAATCCCCGCCATGATCTAATCTCTAACCAACAAGGCAGCATCAATAGGCAATATAAGTAAAACACAAATATGCTCGTGTAAATATAACACAAAAAAACAATAGCCTAGAAAGCCACAATGAAGGTACTCAATGACTTTGCAGAAGCCAGAGCAGTAAGAGAATAAACCATTAAGGGCACGACAAGAAAGATCATAGACAAACATCAAACGCCACCGTCCCAATGGGCTTTAGGTAGGCGTCATCACAGGGTCCACAGCCTGTCCGGTCATCGTACAATTAAAGAAGAAAGCATAGTGGCGAACTGTAAAAGGGTCCACCACCAAGCATGCAGTACGTTGCAAAATGATAGGGTCATAACCTCTTTTGATAAACTTTTTAACAAGTTTAACAAAGATAGTATGAAAAGCTGAACCACATACTGGTGTCACAAGAGATTGATTGTTGGCCACATTAGCGGCAATAAGTCAGGAACCATGTGGCTGTCTGGACAGATTCTCACGGCTGTTGCCACGAGAGATCATGTATAAAATGGGCCCGCTCCGTGTTTCGGGGGAGTCTACACTGAACAATTTTTTGAAGTATCAACTTTTGTATCATATTTTCTTATTTTAAATATATTTTAGAATATATATATGATAAGTATTTTGTTTTGACCCACAGTTTGTAAAACATTTAGTTTTTGTTTAAATTAGTACATCTTTTGAGAGTTACCCTCCATTTATATGAAAACATGGAATGTACTGATAAAACACATAACATGAGTCAAAGATCGCTTAAAGATATAACATTCTTAAAATTGGTATGAAATAATGAAAAAAACATTAAAATTTGACCTATTTATCGCAGATTTTCGTCTACAAAATAATGAAATATGGATAATATTAAATTACCTCCGTTTAAATTGAATATTGTTTGAAATTCAAGTAACTGTAATTTAGCGTTAACATTAAATATTTCGAAAATTTCTTTAAAACATGATGTCAAAATAACTGACATATTTTAGAATAAGGAACATCGAAAGCTTCACTAATTCGAAGTACTTAATAAAATCCTATATACCCAGGTGTATAAGTGTTATAACTTATTTCTCAGTAAACACATTGACTTAAATGTTTTAAAATATGTTCATGCAATCAGAGCAGACGATTTACACTCGTTATTTTGCAGTTTAACCGTATCTCTAATCAAGCTCAAAATACACAAAACAATGAGAATATTATTGACATATTCTTAGGTTGGTACTTAGTAATTTGGTTTAGTGTATAAGCAAGTCTTGAGTTGAAGTCATGTCTATGTTTTAGGCACTTTTAAGCTTGGAAAGTTTGTGTTGTGACGTTTATAAAGCCCTGGCAGTAATACATATAAAGTTCCTGCTAACAAAAATGCGTAACAAATTTAAACGATTGATGTCCAACCAATCAACATCTTTCCAATTGCAAGTTGTATTACAGGTGTTTACATACAGCATAATACGAAATAGTCGTTCGGCACACAACATATTGCCATTTGTATTGATAAGTAACACCATAGGTACCCTGTCAAAAGTTTATTTCACTTCCAAATATTTTCAAAGTAAATAATTGTGTTTGCTTCGTTTATTATGCTCCCCGCACGCATATATGGAGAGAATACAGTTGACGCTTTGTTCGTCCGTCTCGTCCGGACTATAACTCAAAAACAAAATACGAGACTGCAATGAACGACTACAATGAACTTCACACAATGATAGAGAATAATGAAAGAAAGTGCAGAGCATCAGAAACATAACTCTATCTTCATTTAAATTATAGTTATTACCCTTTGTAATATTGTACTTATTATTCTTGCCCGGAGCTTAGTAAACAATCCACTAATACGACTGCAATGCAACTTCACACAATAAGGGAAAGTGCAGAGCATCCAAAAAATACATATCTTCATTCAAGTAGGAGGTATTGCCCATTGTAATGTTATACTTATAATCCTTCATCTAACTATAACTCAAAACTGCTAATGTGACTGCAATGAAACTTCACACATTGCTATAGGGCAATGACAGGAAGTGCAGAGCACAATTACCATAACATGACTCTATCGTCATTCAAGTTAACGTTATTCCCATCTGTACTTTTATACTTATAATTGTTGTTCCGGATCATAACGCCAAAACTGTAACAAAATAAGTGCATATTTACTAAGAGATTTTAACTGTGTTGGTCGGGTCCTCATTTTCCCTGATTTTTCATAGGAATGTTGATAGATTGTTGCCAAGTGCATCACTTTTAATCGATGCATATATCTAATAAATGATATTTTGAAAGATTCATTCTATTGATAAAGAATAGGTTGTTTTGGCGTTTATTTTATCAAAATCCATCAACTATTAAGAAGGTTTTGATTTTACAAGCTGTGTATTATGTAATGGTTACCGGCTAAGTACTAGGTGTTCATGCATTTGAAAGACCCGCGCACGAAGCGCTCGAGGTGTTACCGCACGTGCGCGGGTCTTTCAAATGCATGTACACCGATGTACGAGGCCGGTAACCGACTTACACAACGGCTCACAACCACACATGATGACAACAAACGAATACGATTCGGACGATTTCTGTAGTCAGGCCTTGTCTGATTATGACTCCGATAATGTACTTAGTCAAGCTTTAGACATGTATGAGGACTATGAAGATAATTGTTTTTCCTGACTCAATAATTGACGTTTCCGACATGTGTGAACCAGGGGGGCCATGTATGTCAAGTTGAAGCAACACGTGTCAATCAAGGTAATGTTCGTTATTTAAGGTATATCAAATATGGCTGCCATGTAAAAATGAACAAATCTATAAATATGAACGTTTCACTATATACTATTGTACTCAGAATTAAAAATAAAATATTGCAATTAGATCTAGTTGTAAACTCATCTTAATTTTTGTTTTATGCATCAAAGTGAAGTTTTCTTTTCCACATATTAAAAAAATAATTCCATGAAAGTGTTCATTATTTAGGTTAAATTGCTCCCACTAACAAATTACCAGATATCCCCTCCCTCCCGAGTTGCCTTTCGACCACAAATGTTTTTAATATGACTGCAAATTTGGATTTAAACTGATAAAAAAAAAAGAAAAAAAAGTTCACAACCTGCCACAAATTTTATTATAATTTGTATGAGATCCTAACAATAATTGTATTAGTCTTGTTTTCTGATGGTATATACTGGCTATATAATTGATTATTCATTGAAAAATCGAATAGTCGAGCTGCGGTGTTCTCCGACAGCTCTTGTTTTGCACCTAATAGTTTTACATTCAAGATTCACATTCCAGTTTTTGGCTAAGACACCAGCTAGATGAAATAGAGCATTGAAACCTCACACATGTTTACATCTACATGAGAGCGGCATGTTCCAATATGAATTACATTTACCTACTTTTTCTACATGACAGCGGCATGTACCAATATGAATTACATTGACCTACTTTTATCACTTTGTCCATTTACATTGCTATCTTACATTACTCTTTTAGCATTAAAGTTTTTTTTATTATCTCCATTTCGCAAATACCAAAAGCAATACAGCTTAAAACTTCAATCGCACTTACATCTATATAACATCCGTATGTTCCTACTTAAAGTATGTCAATATAAATGACCTTGACCTTCTGTTTGCACTTTGTGAGTTTTACATTCTAGTGTTTTATTATATCCATCACTCAGATACCAAAACCTGTACAGTTTTTGAACTTCATCACACTTACATCCAGTTGAATTGCTGAAAATTTCATTCAAATCGATCAACATTAAACTTGTTAAATTAAAAAAATAACAGTACTACACCAAAAAGCAACAGTCACAATGTCCAACATTAGCGGCAATGCACTCCTGACATCTGCTACGCATATTGGGTTATACCGGGTATTAGTTTTGTGACATTTGCTTTTGTGGGTCGTACTGTTATGCTCTGAATTTAACAAGTTTATTGTTAATCAATTTAAATGAAATTTTTAGCAAATCAACTGTAGATATTGTTAAATAGAATAGATGAAATTTGTCATTTATCTCAGTTTATTTCCCTGTTTTGTTTTTAAAGTCGTTCAGTGTATGCATGCTTAGTTGAGCTCTATTTTTTTTCTTTTCTACGCAATGTCAATGGGATTACAGAAATGGGGACATAACCATTGCGCATCCGAACTAACCTAAAATCCTGGATTTAGTACACGGACAGAGGTCATTATTGTGAAATGTCTAAAACACTTTAAAATTCCAATTATATGATTATTAGTCTTTGTCATCGGAAGTAATCGGTGCAACCCACCGCTAACCCGCCACCACCCCCATCTATACCCCACCCCATCCCACTCATCACCCCACCCAACCCCACCCCACCACCCCCAATCCATCTGGCGTCGGTAGCGCGGCGGATTTATAAACGGAGGCCCCGGGTTCAATCCTCCGTGGTGCCACTGAGTTTCGTCGGTGTGTTCTTGGGCAAGACACTTTCCCTTAGCCTCGTCCGTCGGATGGGGACGTAAACCGGGCGGTCCCGTATATCGGTCTATCCTCCGAGCACGTTAAAGAACCATAGGAATCTATTCGATAATAAGAGTAGGGCACGATTCCCGGATTCCTATGTATCCTTCCCCTCTCTCTGGGGCGGCTCTAAATAACCTATACTGTGTTGATGAGCCGTTAAACACCATTCAGTTCCATCCGACCACACCTCACCCCACCCACCCCAACCCTTTTTAGCTCTACTGATCAGAGATCAGCAGAGCTTGGCCGTATAGCGGCGTCCGTCGTCCGTCTGTCCGTCTGTCTGTCCGTAAACTTTTTTTTGTAGCGACTTCTCCTCTGAAACTACTGAATGGATTTTCATGAAACTTTACAGAAATGTTGCCCATGAAGTCTAGTTAATCCAAGCAAAAATTCATGTTGATGTGAAATCCAAGATGGCCGCCAGATCTAAAAATAGGTTTTTAAAAAACAAGTTTGTAGCGACTTCTTCATGAAAACTATAAGTGATATTGATATGGGACTTTTTCTAAAATGATCAGCATGACATGATGTTGGTCCTTGTCGAAAATCGTTTTGATTCGACGTTAAACATGGCTGCCAGCGGCCATCTTTGTTTACATAGAGTTATATAATGAAAACTTGTAGCAACTACTCCTCTGAAACTACTTGACGGATTTTCATGAAACTTCACAGGAATGTTGCTCTTGATGGCTAATTGATCCTAGCAAATTTCAGGTCGGCCGGAAATTCAAGATGGCCGCCACGGCTAAAAATAGATTTTTAAAAATGAAGTTTGTAGCGACTACGTCTTGAAAACTATAAGTGATATTGATATGGGACTTTTTGTAAAATGATCAGCATGACATGGTGGTTATAAGAGTCAAACATTTTTTTGATTCGACGTTAAACATGGCTGCCAGAGGTCATCTTTGTTTACATACAGTTATATAGTAAAAACTTGTAGCGACTACTCCTTTGAAACTACTTCACAGATTTTCATGAAACTTTACAGGAATATTGCTCTTAATGTCTAATTGATCCTAGCAAAATTTAAGATCGGCCAGAAATTCAAGATGGCCGCCACAGCTAAAAATAGATTTTTAAAAAAGAAGTTTGTAGCGACTACGTCTTGAAAACTATAAGTGATATTGATATGGGACTTTTTGTAAAATGATCAGCATGACATGATGGTTATAATAGTCAAACATTATTTTGATTCGACGTTAAACATGGCTGCCAGTGGCCATCTTTGTTTACATAGAGTTATATGATGAAATCTTGTAGCGACTACTCCTCTGAAACTACTTGACGGATTTTCATGAAACTTCACAGGAATGTTGCTCTTGATGTCTAATTGATCCTAGCAAAATTTCAGGTCGCCCGAAAATTCAAGATGGCTGCCATGGCTAAAAATAGATTTTCAAAATACAAATTTGTAGCGACTACTACTTGAAAACTATAAGTGATATTGATATTGGACTTTTTGTAAAATGATCAGCATGACATGATGTTGGTAATTGTCAAAAATTGTTTTGATTCAAAGTTAAACATGGCTGCCAGCAGCCATCTTTGTTTACATAGAGTTATATAGTAAAAACTTGAAGCGACTAATCCTTTGAAACTACTTGGCAGATTTTCATGAAACTTTACAGGAATGTTGCTCTTAATGTTTAATTGATCCTAGCAAAATTTCAGATCGGCCAGAAATTCAAGATGGCCGCCACAGCTAAAACTAGATTTTTTAAAAAAGAAGTTTGTAGCGACTACGTCTTGAAAACTATAAGTGATATTGATATGGGACTTTTTGTAAAATGATCAGCATGACATGATGGTTATCAGAGTCAAACATTATTTTGATTCGACGTTAAACATGGATGTCAGCGGCCATCTTTGTTTACATATAGTTATATAATGAAAACTTTTAGCGACTATTCGTGTAAAACTGCTTGACGGATTTTCATGTTACTTCACAGGAATGTTGCTCTTGATGTCTAATTGATCCTTGCAAAATTTCAGGTCGGCCGTAAATTCAAGATGGCCGCCACGGCTAAAAATATTTTTTCAAAAAACAAGTCTGTAGCGACTACTTCCTGAAATAAAAATCAATCAGTAGAGCTTCAAGGTCATTGACCTCTTGTTTTTTTATAACATCATGTTACTTCTTAAAATTCATATGACACAGCCTTTTTCTGTTTGTTTATCAACTCTTTCTTAAGTTGCTCACACTAAAATCTGACAAGTCGGGGTTCTCAGCTTTAAAAAAAAATTGCGCCCCATGCCTAATCTCAAATCCTGGATCCGCCACTGTATATATATATAGATCACATGTATCCTTCTTGAAAACACTTTTATTCATTTTATATGAACACCTGTGCACGTGCGCAGGTCAGGTAGGTATACGATATGAACACCCGTGCACGTGCAGAAGCCATTCAAAAGTAGGTGTTCATGTTGGATACCGACCTGATACAAACACAAGAGTCGTTGTGTAAGAGTAAATATGCCAGTATTTACCAGGGAGAGCCTAGATGTAGAGTTCAAAATTACGACACTACGTGCAGTCCGAGCAGTCCGAATAACGTGACATGTGCATGGATGGCGTGTTCCACCAGGTATCCGTGTAGGGATTGTATATATGAGTGTCAATATCGTAAGAACTTGTCACAGGATCGCAAGCCATTATCCAGAGTAGTTAGTGACCAATACCATAACGGCAAGGGGTAAGTCAAATCTATTTTATTTATTGTAAATTATTGTCATATTTAAATTGTTGTTCTGAAGTAAATATCTGCGGGTAAAAGCCATAGATAGTTAGCAGGATATTGTTTTTAAGTCTTGTACGTTTTCAAACGTCACAATATTTTAGCAAATTATTGTCTGATAAGATTATTAGGGCATACATTTACATTATTGATAATGGCTGTTTTTCTGTAAATAGTAAAGGGTATACGCGATTCGGATTGTAGATACTTTTCTACGGAGGTTTCTAACTGTCATTACGTATTGTGCAGTATAAATCTCTCTAAGATTGGTTTTCATATTGTCATTATTATTCAATCACTCTGAGGTCGCTGTACCATTATAGCCTATAATGTGTTAACGGGATGTAAAACCAATTATCCATTCAGTCTATGGTTGAATTATTATGTTGTAAGTTTTGCATTACATCTAGAAATGTGAGATTTCATTGTCGATAAATTACATCTGTAATTGTGTTACACGTTTTGTTAAAGTTTAGTATAATGTCTATTCGAAGAAGGTTTAGCATTCGGGTTTATTCATTCTGAATAAAGATTGCTTTGCAATCAGTTATTAGGTATAGTGATACCTTAGTGATATTATAAAATACATGTTGTGATAACATTATAAGAATGGGTATATATTTCGTAGCCGTATACGCTAGGAGCGTAAGTATGTTGAGCGTATTGTCGGGAGCGTGGTCTACGGGGTCGTAGGTTGGGAACGCCGTCACGTAGGACGCGGGAATGACAGCATTCGCTATATGGGCGACAGACCAGACGGTAGCCACGGAGACGCTAGGCAAGAGGGCCTGGTTACGCAGATAGCTACGCAGATAACGTCACTGGATGTGTAATACCGGAACTTGGACCATCGCCGGAAAGGATCGTGCGAGTGGGCGTCGCGGGTGAATTACGTCACCGGAAGTATGTGTGGTACCGGGACGAATAGCAACCGCTAAGGACGGGATTGCAATATAACGCGGAAGTGAAGTATTAGTGCCGGGAACTGTATCGGAAAATAGCGTGTGATATAGCATACATATATCATAAATACAGATATCAGATATTCAGTCTGATTAAAACCGAACAGTTTAATCTAACGTGTAGTGAACTAAATTTTAAAACATGATTTAAAACGTCGATATTTCTATTTTGTCATTTGTATTCATTTGTATATATATTCATCTTGTTGTAAATAAATCTGTAAATTTATTTATTCTTGATTCTCCCTTGGTGAGTTGTCTCCACTTGGTCCATCTTGTTACAAAAACTACTAATGGAACTGCAATAAAACCTCACATAATCTTAGAGGATAATGAGAGAAAGTGCACACTACATGAAACATAAATCTATCTTTTTTCAAATGGGAGTTATTGCCTTTTGAAATAGTATACTTATAATTCTTGCCCGGAGCATACCTAAACGTTAATCATATTTCCAGATTAATTTAGAAACAAACTACACTGTAGTAACAAATTATGTTTTATTCATATCTATGAACGGGTAAGATTTCTGCTTAAAAATATGCATATTTGTATAATTAAAACATTTAATTGGTATTTTTAAACAGATTATCGCATTTTCAGTAAAATAAGTTTTAAACGTGTTTACTTGTCGAAATATTCTTTATAACATCCTGCTAGTATAAACTTTCCCATCGCTTGATAATGGAATTAAGGCAGGACCACGTAATGAAAAGTGATTACGTATTTCATGAAAACATGACCCAATATGACGCTAGTATACATGAATGCTTCATAACTGTCGTTAATTTAAAAATTAGTAATTAATACTTGGCCGACAATGATTTATTTAAACCACAACTAATATATTATCAGTAATAATTATACTAACTCTAAATAAAATATATTGAGATAAAGTTAGCATTGACTGGCAGTAGGTATTTTATAATTCCGCGATGAGGAAATGTATAAAACAAATGTTAATTATCGGTTGATAATATGACTTTTTGTTAATATGTAGATTTATAAGATACGCCGCATGCTCACATCTCAGAGTTAGAACAAACAGTCGTACCTCTGATTAAACCAGGATAAAATAGTGCGGGCATGCGCAGTGGATATTTTAGAGCAGACTATATGTCATGGATATTCAATACCGTTTTAATTATTTTTTAGAACCATATCTACTATATAAATGATTAACGTTAAGCACTTCACAACAGTAAAATTAACTGAAACTTATAATAACACTTAACATAAAGCATTGATCAATTAATGCTATGTTAATAATTCCGCTTCAACATGAAACGCATGCATCTCTTTGGTCAATATATTCCATTTTGTTTCCAGAACAGTGGCGGATGGAGCCAGCGGATCGAAAAAGGGTACCGTCGTGAAACTTTGCCAAATGAGAATGAGCCGCCGTTAGTCCCCAATATGGTCCATATCTCGTTTAGTATAACTTCATGTTAATATTGTTATAAACGGGATGCCACTGAACACAATAATTATATCAGAACATATGTATGGCAAGCCGTTTTCACATTTAATCACTATTTAGCGATACCGCTTATTCAATTACCGATATTAAACATGCAATTACTGATATAAAAAATTAAGTGTTGACATCAAAAATTGAATTAGCGATATCGGTAATTCAATTACAGATATAGAGGATCTCAAACGAGTTCCCATTTCATATAAGATTTATGAAACGAGTTATGAATTATTTTAATTTTAACGAGCCTTTTGGCGAGTTAAAATTAAAAATAATTCATAACGAGTTTCATAAATCTTATATGGAATGGGAACGAGTTTAAGATCCTTTTTATCACATAAGATTGCAATCATATTAGTAAAAATTAATTCAGATGGACATAGAACCGCCACGACGTCAGACACACTTTAGCGCCAAAACGTCAGAAATTTATGTCACGTCGTAACGTCGCGTCTCACACGTTGCGTATAAAAGAGATCGTGCTTTACCTCTTTACAAAATAGCAGTTTACGCCAACTTTTTAACAAACCAACAACAATGTTTTGTATAACGTGCATTATTTTTAATAAGCTGTCACAAATAATAAGTTTATGACTCAGATCTGGGAGAATTTGTAATAAATAAAATAGTTTCAGTTAATAAACTTGCGTAGTGTTACAGGTTTAACTCAATCAGTCAAAATCGTTTCAGGTTGTATTACACGTGTGTCATACAATAGAATATTAAATGGGTGTTCGACACTGCTAACAAGGGACATTATGTGATAAATAGCTAATTGTGTTTTCGATATCAACAATTAATTTTCATATTTGGATATCGCTTATTGTATTTTTGATATCGTTAATTTAATTTTTAATATCACTTATTATAATACTGATATCAAAGATTGTATTAGCGATATAAAAAATTCAATTAGCGAAATCCAGAATTGAACGAATTTGCGAGATCAGTAATTCAATTTTCAAAAACTTATTTCTCGAAACCGCTAATTCAACCTTCAAGAATCTCACTGAATGCTCCCTTTTATAGCTTTGCAATCCCAAAATTCAACATTCAAAAATGTCTTATTAGAAATATAAAAAAATGATAAAAATGAAGGCGCAAGAGTGGCCAAAGGCAAAACCATGCATTATTGTGCCAATTAAAGGGCAGATAACTCCGCAATTAGAGGTAGATTCTGGCTGTTTCAAGAACTCATCGTCTTAGAGCGTATGCATATATATCTACTTTGTAAGTTTAGTTAAGATCGGATGACAAATGGAGGGGCTAGAGTGCCCACAAGGCAAAATTATACATTTTTGGTTCGTTCAAAGTAAAAAAACTCAGCTATTAGTGTTCAAATCTGACTGGTTTAACTCGTCTGAGATCTTATGGATATATAACTACTGTGTAAGACTGGTTAAGACCACATGAAAAATAGACGAGCTACAGTGACCAGAAGACCAAATCAGGCACTATTGCCAATTCAAGGGCAGTTAACTCAGCTATTATCAACTGAATCCGGCTGATTCAAGAACTCGTCCGAGATCGTATAGCTATATAACTACCGTGTAAATTTGGTTAAGATCAGATGAAAAATGGAGGGGATAGAGTGCCCACAAGGCAAAATTATGCATTTTTGCAAATTCAAGGGCAGAAAACTCAGCTGTTAGCAATCAAATCTAGCTGGTTCAATAAATTGACCGAGAATGTATGGATATATAACTACTGTAAAGATCGGATGGAAAATGGAGTAGCTAAAGTGCCCACAAGGAAAAGGTTAAAGACAGACAGGCAAGCAGACATATGAACAGACGAACGAACGACGGACAAAACTAAAAAGAAACTGAGCGCGAGACTGGTACCCTTTTGAAGCAGGGCCAATTTTATAAAAGGGAAAAGTCCATATTTACTCTTAAAATAATTATATTAGCGATATCAAACATTGAATTAGCGATATCAAAAATTTAAATATTTATATCAATAATTGCTTTTCAAATTTTGATATCGTTAAATCATTTTTCGATATCGATAATGGAATTAGAGATATCAACAATTGAACAAACGATATCAAATATTGAATTAACGATATCAACAATTCAATTCTCGATATCGAAATATATGTTATTTAAGGATATCAAGAATAGAATAATTATTGCCGATATCGCTAATAGGCTAATGAGTTTTTGATATCAGTTATTGAATTTTTGATATCGGTCACTGAAATAATGATATCGCTAAATAGTGATTAAATGTGAAACGGCTTGCCATACGTTTCTTTAAAGAAATAGTTAGGCAATAGTTAATATAAAATATCAAGGCATGCGCAATGTATCGAATTCCTTTTGTAACAACGCACATTTAACAAACAAGTGCTTAGTATGACATAATTTCAAACAGCGTCGTTGTTAAACAGTGCGTTGGCAATTGTACCCTTATGTTTACGAGTAAGCCCTTTGAGTTTATATTTACTATTGAAGGCACGAGGATGTCTTACTTTAAATATATCCTCCCTTTATCACACCTTCTCACTACACTATTTGAATAATATGTGTACATGGGTACTACACCGGGATATAGTTAATCAATTAGGACAATGTAGCATAACGAAAGAGATAGATATACATTCGGATAATGAGAAAAACAGATGATCGGAAAGAGAATTTTAACAAGAAAAGTCATAGTATACAATATTTACTATGACGACGAGTGGCAATAAGAATGAAAATTGTAGAATATATTTGTCTTAATTCATTGCATTGTAAACTGAATAGTGAGTTATATTTGGTGTAGCAACGGCAGAGAAAAATATGGAAAAGCGAAATAAAGATAAAATGTTTTTATTTGAAACTAAACGTCCACTTTTAGTGTTTTGCTATAACAAGAAAGCACTATATTCGCTATTTTTATATTAAGCAAAGACTGGAGGAGTTGGACGGAAAAAAACTTAAAACCGACAATTCGCTATAGCTGAGTTATATGTATTCCGGCTATATTTATTCTTTGTAACAATGTCGGTGACATTTCCTTTGATGAATGCAGAGCATTAAATCGTTTAATTTAGAGTAACTAAAGGGGCGTGGCTATACCGTACTCGTACTACAACTACCGGATATTGGAATTTAGAGTACGGTCACTATGACGTCACAGTGTTGGCTCCGCCCATCTCGGTGTTTAAATAAGCCAACTCGCTGAGACCAGACTCTATATATTACGTTGACTATAAGTAATGTTTCAAAGCACAATTATATACAAACACACTCTGAATATGTATGAAAATTAAAATTTAAATTACGGTAATAATATGATGAATGACTATCAAATGTACATATTTTTAAGTTCATGCTGTACAAATACAACATTATTGATGTGAAAAAAATAAACATTGTATGTACAATTCAGTGTGTCAGGTCCCTGCAGGACTTGCTCTTGGATCTCTTTTCTCGAAAAAAAAAGCGTGTTTCCTTACACTACAGAAATCGCCCAGACATCACAAAAAGAGTGTACAAAACTAGGCGAAATTAATATAGATGTAGATTAAAAAACTGTGTCAAGATAAAACTATATCTGAAGGTTATTAATACCCCTGTAAACGCATACCCCAGGACTGCATGTATATGCGCAGTTCCACTTAGTTGTGGCGGCCATATTGAATTTTCGGATAACTAGATATCAAGAGCAACATTCCTGTGAAGTTTCATGAATCTCCGTCAAGTAGTTTCAGAGGAGTAGTCGCTACATTCTTTACTATATAACTCTTATGTAAACATAAATTGCCGCTGGTAGCCATGTTTAAAGGGACACTGTCCGTAAGTAAGCAGATATTGAACATTACTAAATAACTGTCTGACTTTTATTCAGTGAAATGTATACATGAAAACATAAGGATTGACCCTAAGAAGTATGTAGGAATACATTCGTGAGTTTGAAAAAAAAAAAGTTTTAATTATTATATGTAAATAAAATGGGACCCACAATATTTACCTTTTCTGCGAACACGTGACTGCCATTAGCGCATTAGGTTTTCACCATAGTATGTATTGCGTAATATGTATAGCCCGCTTAGTTCAGTCGGGAGCGATGTCCGACTACTTTACGCTCACGCACACTATTATTCCTGCGAGTGTAAAGAAAAGGTAATTTCAGTTTGGGCTGCGAGTTCAAACGCACGAAGTGGATTTTCTTTTCTTTTTGTACCACGACGAATTCCGTTAAACAATCTTGCTTTTAATGAGTAAATACTGAATAATTAGTATGTAATGTTTGCGAACATAATTATTGTGTGTTTTATAAGCTAAAAGTGATAATGATTTTCGACAATGACCAACCTCATGTCATGCTGATCATTTTAAAAGAAGTCCCATATCAATATCACTTATAGTTTTCAAGACTTAGTCCCTATAAACTTGTTGTTTTTTCAAAATCTATCTTTTACCATGGCGGCCACCTAGGATTTCTGGCTAACCTGAAATCGTGCTAGGATCAATTAGGCATCAAGAGCAACATTCCTGTGAATTTTCATGAAAATCCGTCGAGTAGTTTCGGAGGAGTAGTCGCTACAAGTTTTTAATATAAAACTCTATATAAACAAAGATGGCCACTGGCGGCAATGTTTAATGCCAAATCAAATAATGTTCAAAAAGGATCGACATCATGTCATGATGATCATTTTAGAACAAGTTCCATATCAATATCACTTATAGTTTTCAAAAAGTAGTCGTTACATGCTGATTTTTTAAAAATCTATTTTTAACCATGGCGGCCATGTTAAATGTTCAGGTCACCTGAAATGTTGCTAGGATGAATAAGACATCAATACCAATATTCCTGTGAAGTTTCATGAAAATGTGTCAAGTAGTTTCAGAGGAGTAGTCGCTACAAGTTTTAACTATATAACTTTATGTCAACAAAGATGGCCTCTGGCAGCCATGTTTAAGTCGAATCTAATAATTTTCGACAAGGACCAACATCATGTCATGCATATCATTTTAGAAAAAGTCCCATATCAAAATCGCTTATAGTTTTCAAGAAGTAATCGCAACAATGTTGTTTTTTTAAAAACCTGTTTTTAGCTTTGGTGGCTATACTGGGTTTCACATAAACACGTACATGTACTTTTTGCTAGGATCAACTAGACATCCTGGGCCACATTTCTGTCAAGTTTCATGAAAATCCATCTAGTAGTTTCAGAGGAATAGTCGCTCCAAAAAAGTTTACGGACGGACGACGGACACCGCACCACGGTATAAGCTCTGCTGATATTTGATCAGTAGAGTTAACAGGAGGTCAATGATCTTGAAGTTCTACTGATAGGTTTTTAATAGCTAGATCAACAGTCCTGTGAAGTTCCATGGAAATGTGCCACGTAGTTTCAAAGGAGTAGCCGCTATAAGTGTTTACTACATAACTATATGTAAACAAAGATGGCCGCATTTTGAATTTCCGGCCAACCTGAAATTGTACTAGATCAATTAGATGTCAGAAGCAACATTCCTGTAAAGTTTCATGAAAATCTGTCAAGTAGTATAGTCACTAAAACGTTTTACTGTATAACTCTACCTAAACAAAGATGGCTGCTGGCAGCAATGTTTAATGGCGAATCAAAAGAATTTTCGACAAGGACCAACATCAGGTCATGCTGATCATTTTAGAAAAAGCCCCATATCAATATCACTTACAATTTTCAATAAGTAGTCTCTACAAACTTGCTTTTTATAAGCTGTTTTAGCCATGGCGGCCGTCTTGAAATTTCGACCTGAAATTTTACTAGGATCAACTACACATCAAGAGCAACATCCCTGTGAGGTTGCATGAAAATCCGTCAAGTAGTTTCTCGGGAGTAGTCGCTACGAGTTTGTACTATATAACTCTATGTAAACAAAGACGGCCGCTGGCAGCCATGTTTAACGTCGAATCAAAATAATTTTCGACAAGGACCAACATCATGTCATGCTGATTGTTTTAGAAAAAGTTCCATAACAATATCACTTATAGTATTCTAGAAGTCGCAACAAACTAGTTTTTTTTAAAAAAAAACATTTTAGCTTTGGCGCCAATCTTGCATTTCGCATCAACGTCAGTTTGTGCCAGGATTAATCAGGCATCATGGGCAACATTCCGGTAGTTCATGAAAATCCATGCAGTCGTTTCATAGTAGGCTGATCTTTTATCAGTTGAGCTAATAAATGGCCAGTGGATGCTCTTGATTTTCTTTTTTGTCATTATTAGGCCTGCATTGGCAATACCAAAAACACATATTTCATGCAATTTCAAGGCAATTCCTGAATGAAATGATTGTTTCTAATGAGGCAAAAAACATAGGTCTGTGAAATGCCATGCTCGATGAGAGTGTTATCGACCTGTAAAAAGTATTAAAGGCAGAATTAAAAGATGAATGGTTTATACTAGCCCAATTTGCAAGCGAAATCCCTGTGAATCAGAAAATACCACCACACTGAAATACTAATAAACCTGGTAAATATATTTTTCACTACTGCTGTCTCTAAACACGTCACGCAAAATACACAAGGCAGAATACCTTATCACTGGAAATGCACAAACCGCTAAACCGTGTAAAGAGCAAAAGACATAAATGAACCAAATATAATGTGGCAACGATATGTTTTGTTACCTGTAATTATGAAAACTTGTGAATGCTGGAATATTATGAAACATCAATCACTGCTGAATAGCGCATAGCAAGGTATGCCTGTTTCAACAGTATTGTTCATCCATTAATCAAGGAAATGGACCTATAATGTTTCAGACTGTGAGTTTATACGTGTGGATGCAATATGAATCTCGAAATGTGTTCATAGAATATGGATGTCCCAACTGGCTACAATCAGCGAGGAGCATTGACGTGGAATCAATATCAGGCCTTTCTTACATAATATAGCAGAGGCCTGTGAAAGGCCTCTTCCACATTGAAGATTGTTTTTTTTTCAATTTTAATACCAAAGTGTGGAATATTAACCTGACAAATATCTTTCATTCGCTGCTGCCGTCCGTCAACATCTGTCGCACGACAAACTTTCTTTCACTACTGATGTCTCTCAACACCTGATGCAGGATACATAACAAGGCAAAATTCATACCTTTACACTGGAAAGACAAACCGCAACACTATGTAAAGAATAGCACAAGACATCAAACAAGGAAATAACTTCGCAAAGTCAATGGCTTATAAATGCACAATTATGAAACGACAAGCTTTGCAAAATAGTGCTCGGTAACAAATGCTTAACTGATCTCAAAGTATCTGGTCTATAAACCATTGAACATAAAATGCCATATTATATTATATTTTTACAGCAACCTCCAAGGGTGATAAGATGGAGGATAAAGGCTTCCCATTCGACATACTTCGACAATGGAGCAATGCATGTGTAAAACCGTCAATGCATATGGCCAAATAAAGCCATGAAGACCTTTATCTACAACCACAAATGCCACACAGTTCAACTTCAGGCATCCACCAAACCGCCAACGTAGAACTAACCTGGTAAAAACCTTCCTTAACTGCTAAACAATCTAACCAAACTTCGGGAAAACCAAGCAACCTGCGACGCTGCAGCAAAGAAAAAGAGGGCCTGTGTACGCTCTACTGGCTAAAGATTAAGTATACGTTGAAGGGGCCACTTCACGTAGCCAATAGAGAGTCCACAGGCCCTCTTGGGCCTCTTGTTTTTATAGTAGGTGTAGATTAATGAAATAAACAACTTGATGTGTATACTAAAAGCTTACTGTTATAATATCTTGACAGTTTGAATGCTTGCTATTTCAGTGTTGCGGTACTTCGCTTTGCTGCAGCGTTTCAGGACGATGCATATCAGATGTGGACTCACTGTTGACGACGTGTATTTCATGCACTATCTAACAGGTTGATTCTGCATACGAAGACACATTTAAACAACAGCGGTACGCCATATTGTTACTTTGATTAAAAGCAGTTTAAGACCAGACACAATTATCTTTCACATCTAGGATCCATGTCATTTTTGTGTATAAGGTGTCCAATTTGTCGGCTCTTTGCACTATATGGAGGCCACGTTTTGTATATTGTTTTTCAAAATAAAGCTAGTCCGTAGCCGAATGGTTAACAATGGTGCGTTGTAAACTTTCGCCTCTCACCGCTGCGGGTTCGAATACCACTGGAAGCTCGACTTGTAAGTGAAGAAGTGTCGATTTGGATGGCGGGAGGTGTACGGATGGCGGGTGGTGGTATACAGTACTAGTTGTGCCTCCACCACAAAAAAAAAATCATGTTAATTTTGTACTATATAAGTACAACGATTTTGGTATTAAAGCAGAAGTAGGAACTAATCACACACATTCGGTAATTCATACACCGTCTGATTAAACAAAGCATCTTTAAACTCCAAATCCTCATCATCCTACTACTTGTATGCCTATTTGCTTCTCCTATTCCTTGATCTACTGCTTCTCCTTCTTATAGAAATACTGCTTCTCCTACTCCTAGATCTACTGCTCCTCCTACTCCTAGATCTACTGCTCCTCCTACTCCTAGATCTACGGCTCCTCCTACTACTAGATCTACTGCTCCCCCACTCATAGAACTACTGCTCCATCTACTTGTAGATCTACTACTCCTCCTATTTCTAGATATATAGATACGCATACCGGTAGATCTTCTACTCCCCGTATTTCTAGATCTACTGCTCCCGTAACACCGAGATATACTGTTCCTCCTACTGCTAGATCACTGCTCCTCCTACTGCTAGATCACCTACTCCTCGTACTCCTAGATCTACTGCTCCTGCTAATGAATGCTAGATCTACTGATCATCCTGCTCATAGATCTAATGCTCCTCCTACTCCTAGATATAATGCTCTTCCTACTCATAGATCTAATGCTCAGCATTCTCCTAGATATACTGCTCCATATTTTTTTAGGAACAGATTACTGCTCATCATACTATTAGACATACTGCTACTACATCTACTGCTCCTCATACTCATATGTCTACTGTTCCTCATATAACTACAGCTCCTCCTTTTTTTCGATATACAGCTCCTCCTACTTCTACATTTACTACTGATCCTACTACTAGATCGACTCTCTTCCTACTCCTAGATCTAATCCTAATACACTTGATATATCTTCACCTTTTCCTATTCCTAGATCTACTAATACTCTTACTCCTAGATCTAATACTCCTATATCTACTACTCCTCCTATTCCTAGATTTATTACTTCTCCTACACCTAAATCTATTACACCTAGATATACTACTACTCCTACTCCTAGATCTACTACTCCTAGATATACCGCTCGCTCCTCCTACTCCTAAATCTACTGCTCCTCCTACTCCTAGATCTATTACCTATTCCTTGATCTACTGCTCCTCCTACTCCTAGCTCTACTGCTACTCCTACTGCAAGATATACTGCTCCTCCATCTCCTAGATATACTACTCCTGTATCTACTGCTCCACCTACTCCTCGATATACTGCTCCTCCTACTACTAGATCTACTGCTCCTCCTACTCCTAGATATACTGCTCCTCCTATTCCTAGATCTACTTCTCCTCCTGCTCCTAGATCTAATGCTCCTCCTACTCCTAGATATACTGCTCCTCCTACTCCTCGATATACTACTCCTATATCATCTGCTCCTCCTACTCCTAGATAGACTGCTCCACCTACTCCTAGATCTACCTCTCCACCTACTCCTAGATCTACTGCTTCACCTACTCCTCGATCTACTGTTCCTCTTATTCCTAGATCTACTGCTCCTCCTACTCCTTGATCTACTGCTCCACCTACTACTAGATCTACTGCTCCTCCTACTGCTTGATCTACTGCTCCTCTACTCCTAGATCTACTGCTCCTCCTACTCCTAGATCTACTGCTTCTCCTACTCCTAGATATACTACTCCTTGTCACAAAATGTCACGGGTAGAGCGTACTGGTCGTACATATCTCTTGTAAGTTATCGGTTACACCCAAAATCTATTGTTCGAGTTGAAACAATTTCACCATATTCATGATCTATTCATGTAACACGTAAAAGCGTGCACATTTTAAGTGGCCGCCAGAGAGGCCGTGTCATAAGTTTAGTTTTGTGCTAATGCATGTAAACGTATAGGTATATTTTCCTTAAACGGCAAAATTGCATAAGGGGCCTCTCGTGTAGATTCAATACTGTAGATTTAGCCACGTTTGTCACGGACTGAACGGGGGAAATAATGATTTGGGAGTAATGTTTGCTATAAAACCCATTGTCTTCTAGCTTTTGCCGGGATGGTCAATAGTACTTTGTTGGAACAGAGATTGGACGGCAAATTTCACAGGCAACATGTGGTTAGTAGTTTTATTAAACTTTTATCGTACATTTGTATTCAGTGGGCGGCGCCATCTTGTTTGGCGGTTACGACATCGGGTTAGCATTGATGTTTCTCAAACATAACTTTAGACTAGCATATGATTTTGAAGTTACTTTATTAGATGTAATTATTGTAATTGATCATTAATTGTAATACAATATTAATTTGATAACAGTGGATAATAGGTGCATTAGTTAACGTTGGCGTATAACTCGGTGATTGTAATACACGATTGTTAACATTAGTTAACAATGAGATGAGTGACAAGAATAAATGCGTGCATGCATAACTCAGTGAGTGTAATATATGAGTAATTTGATCATGTTTATATTACATGTATTAGGGGCATTGATTAACAGCGACGTACATAGCGTATACATGGCGTTGTAGAATATGTATACATTGCTACTCATCATTAGTACAGCTTACATATATTGATTGAATAATGATTTGTTTGGGTAATGATAATTATGCAAGATTGTTATGTTTGTCAACCGACATCTTAAACGTATGTATAATTACAGCCTAAGCCATCCAGGATATAAGCCATCCAGGGTTGGAGTAAGCCATCTAGGTTTGGATATCCAGGAGTGGAGCTAAGCTTCCACGATTAACGTTTACAAGCGGTGGAGACGGTCCCCGTACCTGCGCAGCCAGGTTTTACTAACGACAACCCCCGGGACACAAGGTGGGCCCGTTACCAGTCCTCACTGGAGGAATATCATTCACAATCTCAGTGGAGATTAACTATCATTGCATCGCGTCATCAACCCTTACAGAAGGCATTTGATGACAATCATCCATTGAATTCGCGCATCATCATCTTCATGAGCTCTCGCGCATCACAGTTATCGCGCTAGATCGACATTGTTATAGCTTTAACAACACTTGTCTTAGACATTCAGTATTTATAACAATACTAAGAACGTCTTAAACGTTCAGGAGAACATTCTTTTCATAGTTCATTTGTGTATTCGCTTGTTTTTTTAGATAATTGTATATATATTAAACATATTTTAAAAGTTGCATTAAACTGATGTAAATGCATTCACCGTCATTGATTCTTTCCTGAGTTAGCCCAACCACTAAGGTCATCCTGTGACACTCCTATATCATCTGCTCCTCCTACTCCTAGATAGACTGCTCCACCTACTCCTAGATCTACCTCTCCACCTACTTCTAGATCTACTGCTTCACCTACTCCTCGATCTACTGTTCCTCTTATTCCTAGATCTACTGCTCCTCCTACTCCTAGATCTATTGCTCCTCCTACTACTAGATCTATTGCTCCTCCTGCTTCTAGATATACTGCTCCTCCTGCTACTAGATCTACTGCTCCTCCTACTGCTAGATCTACTGCTCCTCCTACTACTAGATCTACTGCTCCTCCTACTACTAGATCTACTGCTCCTCCTGCTACTAGATCTATTGCTCCTCCTACTGCTAGATCTACTGCTCCTCCTACTACTAGATCTACTGCTCCTCCTACTACTAGATCTACTGCTCCTCCTACTACTAGATCTATTGCTCCTCATGCTTCTAGATATACTGCTCCTCCTGCTACTAGATCTATTGCTCCTCCTACTGCTAGATCTACTGCTCCTCCTACTACTAGATCTACTGCTCCTCCTACTACTAGATCTACTGCTCCTCCTACTACTAGATCTACTGCTCCTCTACTCCTAGATATACTGCTCCTCCTACTACTAGATCTACTGCTCCTCCTACTACTAGATCTACTGCTCCTCCTACTACTAGATCTACTGCTCCTCCTACTACTAGATCTACTGCTCCTCTACTCCTAGATATACTGCTCCTCCTACTCCTAGATCTACTGCTCCTCCTGCTACTAGATATACTGCTCCTCCTACTACTAGATCTACTGCTCCTCCTACTACTAGATCTACTGCTCCTCCTACTCCTAGATATACTGCTCCTCCTGCTACTAGATCTACTGCTCCTCCTACTACTAGATCTACTGCTCCTCCTACTCCTAGATCTACTGCTCCACCTATTTCTATATCTACTAATCCTCATACATCTAGCTCTACAGATACTTATACTGATATATCTACAGATTTTTCTACTGCTAGATATACTGCGCCAACTACTTCTAGATCTACTGCTCTTCCTACTTCTAGATCTACTGCTCTTCCTACTCCTAGATCTACTGCTCCTCCTGCTACTAGATATACTGCTCCTCCTACTACTAGATCTACTGCTCCTCCTACTACTAGATCTACTGCTCCTCTACTTCTAGATATACTGCTCTTCCTACTACTAGATCTACTGCTCCTCCTACTACTAGATCTACTGCTCCTCCTACTACTAGATCTACTGCTCCTCTACTCCTAGATATACTGCTCCTCCTACTCCTAGATCTACTGCTCCTCCTACTACTAGATCTACTGCTCCTCTACTCCTAGATATACTGCTCCTCCTACTCCTAGATCTACTGCTCCTCCTACTCCTAGATCTACTGCTCCACCTACTACTAGATCTATTACTCCTCATACTTCTAGATCTACAGATACATGTACGCATACTGATAGATATACTGCTCCTGGTAATGCTAGATCTACTGCTCCTCTTATTCCTAGATCTCTCTAGAGTGATTTAAAGAGATTTAAAGAGATTACAGTAGCAACGCCAAATAATTGCATATCAGATTTAAAATGTCTTCCTCAATCTTGGACTGTAATCAAGCTTCTGAACGAATGTTAAATGACATTGTGGGGCATGTAATTGATCTAACCAATGAGAGTGCTAAGAAATAGGCTAATCATGCCAGTGGAATCACCCAGAATTGTACCTGCTCGGAAGAACGATATACATTCGAAGAGTATCAGATGGAAATCCTAGAACGTACTAAGCCAGTTGATTTTTTTTTTAGATGACATTTATTACTTCTTACTTGTCAATAACCATGCATATTAGACATATGATGCATAATACCTATATCAAATTCACAAATACGGAAAAGAATAATTATATAGTTACTTCACTTGCGACTTGACAACATATATTTTGATGAAATTATGTGTTTTGTTCCGAATAAACAGCAGGCTGAAGTTTTGTCCAACACTATTTCTAGACAAAAATCGTGTGTGTTTAAAGTGCGTTCGTTTATTTTGAATAGTGAGGGTGAGCTGGAGGAGGAGTTAAATCGGGACTTTTTTCTGCCATTCATTTAGTGCGATTGTTCGGTAGCAGGTAGCTCGCCATTGTTGTTGACCAGTATAGTTAGCAATGTTAGAGTAGTGATTTGTACGTACATACCAGCCATCTGTATTTTGTTGATACATGTAGCACCCCTAAAAACTGAACCGTTGATTTTCCTTGAAATGCATTTTTTTTTACCTGACAAATACACATGAGTAACATCTGTACGTGTGTCGGCTGAAGGCCTGGGTCTATTAAACCATTAATGTTTTGTATGAGTCTGAAGAAATGTACTGAAAACATTGTTCACAGTAGTTTTTCTCACGGTTTGTTTCTCATGTGCTGCATATCGCAATATTTGTATGTACAGGTTAACAGGTTAGCATTACCCCCAAAACATTGATTTTACAATTCATTTGATGCATTGTATAATAGTAATTTAAAAAACAACAAACTGTATAATGACGATTTAAAATAGCTTTAATCAAGAAGGTATACTCGCGCACATTTTTTAATACATTGTCAACAAAAAACAAAAACAAAAAAAATAAACAAAAAAATAAAATAATTTCCGAGCAGAAATGCAAAGAATGACAAACTTTATTTTACACCATTTAAGTGTATCGTTTGCAAATTTCTCAGGATAAGAAATTTATTGTTAGAGATTTCCTTTCGATGGAATGTACTTTTATTTGCAGTGTTGTCAATTTGGGCGTTGACGACAGGATAATAGCGAGGTTGTGTAAACAAAAAAATCGATTTAAGCTAACCTGTAGTCCGTATTGCCTGTAGACCTGTCCAAATCGGTACATGTAACCCTGACTTTACCACTCTTTATGTTATTTATTGTCCTTTTCATTGACATTTAGAATATGCTCCTATTTTGGTTTGTGGTGTAGTGCGACCTGCGGTGCCATTGCGTTTCATTGTTGTGGTTTCTATAGGAACATTTTTCTCAATTGTCACAGAGAAGGATATAAAGGCGAGTCTGATACTTTGTTCATTGTCATTCATTTTGCTATTGTCGTAAGAGTATTCATTCCCTCGCGATTTTGTTTCTGAAAAGAAAATCAAATGAAGCAAAATGTTGAAATTTAATACATAACTCCTAAATGATCTTTATTTGACTGTACTAAGACGTAAATACATTGTGCTACATGGTGTCACTTTTTCATATTAATACTGAATAGAGGATCTTTCGTAGGCAAACGTACGCAAACAAGAAAATAAAGTAGCAGCCTCGGTCCGTATAAAGTATGTTTGTTCACGAGAGGCATTGCGTAAGAACTAATGAACAGAGCAGAACATAAAATATATTTTATTTAACTTGTACATACGTACATCGTTACATATACATAAATAAAAGTTCATGCATAATAAGTCGAGTCATTTTAGACAAAAGTACATTTGCTTTTCGCAATAACTCTAAGAATTTAAACATACTAGGTATATTATAATAATATTTCTTAATATAAATTATCCGGATTCCTGTGTAACAAGAACAGATCAAAATAAAATGGAATTCATCTTCCAAATCAATACTGTGACAGCATTGACAATATCCTTCATTTAAGGCGGTCACGATAATAGTACTGGGTACATTTAAGTAACACTGCATGATAAGGCTCGATGATCCCAAAGGAACAGAACACTACTAATTAGTTGCACGAATATATATTACGCCGCAGTTTATAGTCTAGATCATCTGCGACGCTTAGTCGAATAGTACAGGGCGACATTAGGCCTGTCCTTTCGGAAAGAAGGTTTAAACAGCACCGAACACACTTTAAAGTTTCATTATCGACAGAATGCGCATTTGGCTCTAGCAGGTGAGTAAACTTAGGCTTTGCACGTTGCAATATCTTAACATTAAACACTATATTGAATGGCTCGACATTTTCAAGCGAAACTTCGACATTTATGAATTTCGTGTAACAAAGTATACTTTGATTAAAAGGTCTACTACATGCCAGAGTTGTCCTTTCTGTAATTAGTTGTAGCTTCTTTTTGTACAAAACACATTGAGATATATCTGGAATATTACGTGGAATTAGGTGTGTGTATAATAGTGTAGTATAGGCAATTTTTGATTATGCGTTTCTTTTTCCTTTCAGTATATTACCTTTTTACGTTTTATTTATTCATTTGTGATATCTTCTACAATTACATCTCTCAATAACTATCTAGTAATTAAAGTACCCGACAACTCAAACATGAAAAGGTCAATAATAGTGCTAATCTAATATCACTTTAGAACGTAGAAACAGGCCCCTTGGGGTTTAAACCAAATTGCTGGGTGCACCAAATTTCAGTATTGTCCTTAATTTTATCCCAAATAAACAGGACAGTATAAATAAGAAATCACCACTAGCATTTACTATCCTCTAACACACTAGGCAGCAGTACTAGGCGTTATAAGTAAAACAATAACAAACGAAAAAAAAAAACAGAACAAAAACCTGGAATGACACGAGTCCTCATTTACTTGGTAGAAGCCAGATCAACAAACTAAGTAAAAATAGTATTTTAGTGGATTACTCTAAATTCACGAAAACGCTTGCATACCGCTGTCATCTGGTGGCCAGCCTTTTACCATGTTGCAGAAGTGATATCTTTGAAGGATCTAGTGTAAAATTTAAACTGTACGAATAACGACATAACCTCGACTATCTTAATTCGTTTTAAAAAGTGTTCATACGTTTTTTTTTTATATTTTCCATGTTTTATTGTGACATGTAATAATCAGAAACATAAGCATTTTAGGGAACCATGCACTTGTATTCCTTTGAAGTAGATATATCAATTAAACAGAAAATATATCATTAATGGATCAGAGCAAACCAAAAAACCAAATCAAAGCAAACAAAAACACAACACTCATCGAAACAAACCAACAACAATAGCAATGATAAATAAGAGACAAGGTATGTGAAATCACAAGCAGAATTGCTACCGCCATGAAACGGTATATATTATATATTCTGTGATGAATTATAGAAATTTCCCAGTTTGAGAAAATATATAACCTCTTCTTTCTCCTAGTGTGCAAGATAGCACAGTAGACAAATATTATGAACTTAACGATAGACGTCACGATATTACGTCACGAATTGACGTCATGATATTACTCCGTCCCCAAAGGAGTGGCAGAAGAAGGAATACTTGTGTCAAAAGACGGTTGGAAAGAAATTCATCACGGAATATAAAGTTTAATTAACATTTTTGTCGTGATACGGAAAATAATTCACTCGTGAGAAATATTCTTACGATATAGAAACTCGTGCGAAAACGCACTCGTTTCTATATCGCAAGAATCTTTCTCACTCGGGAATTAGTTCCCGTATCACTTCAACAATGTTAATTAAACTCTATATCTCTATAAACCAATCTAACACTTACCTTCCTTCAATTTAATAAAGCTTAGGGATGAAGATGAACGAAAACAGTTTGTTTTAAACCCATTCTGTTGCATTGTCTTTAACGATTTTCTTAAAAACATTTAAGTACCGAGATAAAAGTAACTCCATCGTATATAGCTTTGAGATGAAAACAACTGCTGTCAAGAGATCTACAAACGCTATTATATGATGTATCACTGTCTCTCATATACGTTATAAAAGTAGGTTAAAAAGTATAAACGTAGCATTTACAGAACAGAGTCAACTAAAGCAAAGTACATAACCTCGACTAAACGATTATTATATCTACTACCTTCTTACCATGACTACAGATAGGAAGCTGCAACAAACCGTTCTGCTTATATATACATGTAATAAATGAACCGAGAACGACTAGTCGTAACGTTGATGAACGCGCTGTCTGCTGCTCTCCATTGTCGCCGTCCTTTGTTGTCCAAAGATTGATTTTCCCCCCAAAACATTTCTTTTCTTTTGAAGACCCTTCTTAGATATGTCTTGCTAGGTTACTAGTACGTGTATGTTTTTTTGCTTTAAAATGAGCAACTGTAACACACCGTCATTATTATGTAAATTACCAATTACCATTCTAAGGAAAGTAATTGTATAAGCAATGTTGCTTTCATTCTAATCCTAGTATATGCTTTTATACAATTACATAATTATGTAATGTTGTAAACGTTTGAAAAATTAAATATATGTACGACACCAACTAATGCAAACATGATATTGTCCCAGCTATCGAATAGAATGTCTCCATTCGAACTGCATCATAATGGGAGATGTCAATATAAACCCCCGAGTCAACAGGCAAATACGTAATCTAATATTGCTTGTTAAATATATCATTAACCCAAACACTAAACCAGACACGAAGATTATGGCAAAAACTGTGTCATTCTGTGTACATTTGTTACTAACATGTTCTTTATTTCCGTCGCAATCGATGGCGAATGCATTTGAATGATAGTATACATCTAGGTCTTAGAGATAATGCTGTTCATAGACACATTTCATCAATTGTGTAAGCATGTTTAGTGAAAATATTATGTTATTCAATATAAGGTTTGCTTTAAATCAAGTACAAAAACCTTCTCAAGTGACAACATCTATTACGAGACCACATGTTTTAGTATTATAGCTAATGTTATACATCGCATAAAACACCCATGCTAAATCCCCATAGACAGCAAATTGAATGTGTATTTTCTTAATATATGACGCGAGGGTGATAGCACAGTGTGATAGATAATCGCAGGGTGATAGTAAACAAATAGCATATGCGATACGCGTTGGTGTGTGTACTGCTTTGGTGATGTCATCGGGTCAGTAACGTGAAATTGCAATTTTTTATCTCATAACTTCAAAATTACTTTACCTATTTCAATAAACTACAATTCATAGTTACGTTATTTCCAATCCAGCGATATAACTTCATGGCAACTTAAAAAAAAAATCCGGCAAAGCGAAATCTGTACTGAAAATCAATCTTATTTTGTCCCCAGGGGATTTCGGTATAATAAAATAAATATCACATTCACGAGATTCGGATATTGAATATCTCCCTCGGTTTCGTCGCGGGCGATAATCATTCTTAATAAATCTCAATAAAACCGAGTCTGCTGCTTTATTCTCTTAATTGTATTTGTTGCTCACAAAGGATCACCTTTATCAGTATTTATTAACATTCACACTAGCGTTCGTTGGAGTGCGTGGTCCAGTGGTAGAGCGCCGAACTCCAGATCGAGAGGTCGTGGGTTCGATCCTCGCCGCGGCCACGTTATTTATCCTTGAGCAAGATAATTAATCCACATTGCTTAGTACTGGTTCTACCCAGGAAGCCATCGAGAGGGATTAATCTAAGTTGCAATAACTTGTTTCGCAATCGATGTAAAATAAAAATGTTTAAAGTAAGACTACAGGTGCTCTTCCTTTAATTATTCACTTGGTTCAGGCTTTACTAAGTAGTTGTTTGATAAATTTCGACTTGGAAAGCTTGTCACCCCAGATTCTACAAGACGATACCACAGTGTTTGTTGCCTTGAGCCAGTTTATGAGTTCGACGTTATTCTGGTTGAATATAATAGTTATAATAGTACTAACTTAAGACATCGACGTACTAACTCACGAAATCACAGTACATGTACTAACTCAGAAATCACGGTACAAACTCAAGAAATCACGGTACAGATTCACGAAATCACGGTACTAACAAACAAAATCACAGTACTTATCTCATGGATATGCATATAAATGAAAACTTTTTCTTTATAAATATATTGTATTGCTTTTCTTCTATATACAAGCCGCAAAAGGGTTGGGCCACAAGTTCGTCCAACGTTAATAAAGGCCCTTTCCAACAGAATTGTAATTAACAGTTAACAAGATGGCAATATAATTAACATAAAATATTCAAATACATTTTTCGGAGAATAAAAAAAGCAAAAAAGGAGAGGAGTTAATAGAATAAAGTTTCAGGAATGATTGAAACACGAAGTAACGTTAGTCCGAAGACTATTCAACATTCAAAAGATTGGTATAAGGGTGAGACATTTATATATATTAAACGGCGTTTTTAATTACACAAACAACCATATAAAGAGCTTTTTTTCGAATTCTAGTTTTTGCACTACTAAAAATGTCTCCAAACGTTTAACATCTTGTTTTCCTGCATTTGAAGATCACGTTAAACAATATTGCGCTAAAGCCTATGAAAACTCTGGGATTTATTTATTTTGGTCTATTAAAAATCAGGCGACGATCTTGATAAAATTTGCAATAAACGTCAAGCTTCATCTTTAAGTATTTATGGTTTTTCTGCACTATATACAACTTTACCTCACAACCTTATCAAAGAGAAGCTTATTTCTCTCATTCTAAAAACCTTTGCTAGGGAAAATACCACATTTTTGGCCTGTAACAATATTAAAGCGTTTTTTACTAACGGCAGTTTGGACAATTACACTATGTGGACTTGCCATGAAGTTTGTGAATCACTTTTTTCTTTCGTTGGATAATATTTTCGTCAGGTATGGAACCACCGTTTATTGACAAATTGTTGGTATCCCTATGGGTTGGTACTGTGCACCGCTTGTAGCAGATTTGTTTTTATATTGCTATGAAATGGATTTCATGTTGAGTCTTTCACCAGATACCCAGGCGAATGTTATTGAATGATATATAGGGTCCTATAGAAACCACAGCGTCCGAACGCAATGGCATTGTAGGTTAAAAAAATATGCCATAAGAAACAAGACAAGCCAGAGGGAAGCAGAGTGGTTATTTAGCTCCGCCGACTACTTTTCATAGAAACACAACAACGGGAAGTAGTACGTCATTTTCCGTCAACGTCAAAAAAAGTGAAACACTCGCCATTTTCTTCTTTTTTTTAACACGAAATTTCGAAGATTGTGACAATTGTGACAATTTTACATGATTAGAATCTCAGTTACCCTTTAAGTTTCGTGATCTTCAGCTGTATGGACTTTTAGAAGCTTTAATGCGTGAGAAATTGCGAGATTCACCCATTAACATTTCGAAGGAGTGAAAATAACTCGTAAGAGATGCCGTTGTTAAACTGCGTTTAAAAATGATAACACTTAAATACAAGGAGATACTCAAAATAACTTGTTTAAACTCATATAGTACATGACGTGTGCTACATGTTACGAAAATCATGTTATTTCTTTATCAAAATTAGACACGATAAAACGATAAAATTTTCCACTCGGCACTGTCGGTCAAAAAGAATAACGAGCCTCAGTGACCATCTACAGTACATGTGCGTATTCGGTGAAGGGGATAATATTGAACGTACCTTAAAGTCTGAAAAGTAGCCTATATTTAAAAAGATCGACGCTTTTCGATTTCTTGGTGTGCGTTTCTGGCCCATCTGTAGTACTCTTCTGGGAAATATACACCCCCTGGTGTGTTGATATTGTCATATTTGTTTTATTTGGCAAGAATCACCATATGCAGCCATATTAAACAACATCAAAATATTTTAAAAAAGAAAAAGTAAAAAAAGCTGCAGTCCAGTTTATTTGGCTATCCCTCACCGGCCCATCCCCAACAACCACCCCCAACCCACAAATAAAAAAATAAGGCGGATCTGGTCAGGTATAGGTGTCTCATTGGAATCTGGGAAACTGCCCTACTCCTACTTTTGGTTATTAAACATGCTCGGAGAATAGACTTCGATAAATAAACTTGTGGAAGATTTATGTAGAGGAGATAAGCCGAAAACTGTCCAATCTTTCAGAGAAACATATGGTCGAGGCGCTTGCGCCGAGACCATGTGTTTCTCTGAAATATTGGGCAGTTTGAGGATTATCTCTGACTTAAAACATGCATTCTACTGTATTAATAATGGACAGTCACGAAAAGATTAATAAGCCCGTGCACACAGTCCATGCATTTAGTGAGAGTTAAAGTGTAAATACGTGTGTGTAAAGTATTTGAAACATAAGCTCCAACGTCGTGCTTATCATGACCTTTTTGAACAGTACAAAGAAAGATATATCGGACAAGGAAAGCAGCATTTAAGGACGACATTCAACCACTAAACACAAAAAGAAACACGGAAACAGACAAACGAGAAGGCAAAAGTAATAACAAATGCAAACGACATCACAAACACAAAAGGGTTGACAATAGGGCTACCGCCTTGGAACGGTCAGTGGCAACAAAGGCCACTGGGGGGTTTAAACCGGTTCTAGGGTGCACCAAATCTCACACTTACCCTACTGTCATCCCATTAAAACAGGACAGTGTAAATAAAGAAATCCCCGCCATGATCTAATCTCTAACCAACAAGGCAGCATCAAAAGGAAATATAAGTAAAACACAAATATGCTGGTATAAATATAATACAAAAAAACAATAGCCTAGAAAGCCACAATGAAGGTACTCAGTGACTGGGCAGAAGCCAGAGCAACACGAGAATTAACCATTAAGGGCACGACAGGAAAGATCATAGACAAACATCAAACGCCACCGTCCTAATGGGCTTTAGATAGGCGTCATCATAGGGTCCACAGCCTGTCCGGTCATCGTAAAATTAAAGAGGAAAGCATAGTGGCGAACTGTAAAAGGGTCCACCACCAAGCATGCAGTACGTTGCAAAATGATAGGGTCATAACCTCTTTTGATAAACTTTTTAACAAGTTTGGCAAAGATAGTATGAAAGTGATAATGAACAAGAATCTTACGAAGTTTATAAATCACATCACCATAGAAGTCCTTGTCGCAGAAGAGTCCTTAAATTACTTTTATATTTGGAAAGAAGATCAGGGTTACGATAATAAAATTTTGCAAAGGTTTTACGAAGTTTATGGTAACGGTACCCCTGATTGAGTAGCTTTTTAGTTATACAAAGATTACGAATATTAAAATCCTCAACTCGAGTACAAGCTCTTGAAAAACGAATAAGTTGAGATACATATACCCCATAAGAAGTTGCTCGGGGAACATCCCCATCCAAGTGGGGGTAATTAACAATGTCGAAATTAAAATCATCTCTCTTGTCATAGATTTTGCTAATTATTTCACCATTTTCAATCGAGAGATCTAAATCAAGAAAAGAAGCGTTATTATCAGATATATTAGCTTTATTAAGCTGAAGTTCTTTAGGATAAATATGATCAACCACAGTTGGAAAGAAAGGGTTGTCAATGTTCAGTTATGACATCCAGATACCGAGAGGTGTCATTAAAAGCTTCAATAACATCTGCTTGGTATCTGGCGAAATAAGCATAATGAAATATATTTGGGGCCTCAACATGAAATCCCTTTCATAGCAAAATAAAAACAAATCTGCGACAAGTGGTGCACAGTTTGTACCCATAGGGATACCAACAATTTGTCTATAAACGGTGGTACCATACCTGACAAAATTATTATCTAATAGGAAGATGAGTGCTTCACAAACTTCATAGCCATAGTCCACATAGTATAATTGTCTAAACTGCCGTTAGTAAAAAACGCTTTAATATTATTACATGCCAAAATGTAGTATTTTCTCTAGCGAATGTTTTTTGAATAAGGGAAATTAGCTTGTCTTTAATAAGATGATGTGGTAAGGTTGTATATAGTGCAAAGAAGTCATAAGCATTTATTGATGAAACTTGACATTTATTCAAAATTTTATCAAGAACGTCTCCTGAATTTTTATAGACCAAAATAAATTAATCCCAGAGTTTTCATAAGTTTTATCACAATAGTTTAACGTGATCTTTAACGGCAGTAAGACAAGAAGTTAAACGTTTGGAGATGTTTGTTGTGGTTCAGGCACTAAAATTAGAAATAAAGCGAGCCTTATACGGATTTTTATGTAATTTAGGAATCCAGTACATGGTAGGCAGTTTATTTTGCTTATCGTTTACACCAGCCTTGAAAGTAATGCACCGAGTGATATGTGCGGAAACAACATCATCCTCAGTAGAATTAACTGGAGTATACGAAATGGTGCTGCCGAGTTCCAGAGATAAAACATTGACGTAATGTAGGCGTCAAACACTAATTACATTATTAGCTGCTTTATCTGCAGGAACTAAAACAAATTTATTATGAAATTCCTGAATTCCCGATTTGAAATTACGAAAGGAAAACCTAGGTCACATAAGGATGTAGTAAAGAGGGGTTAGCATTATAAAAGTTAATACGTGTATCTATAATTTTAAGAATTGACTTTTTCCAAGTAGAAAGCGAGTTTGGGTCCGCATGTTCTCTACGACACCATTTTATAATAAAATCTTCAATAGATTGGGCGATCTGGGCACGACAGGCATTAAAATCAATAGTTGAAGGTAATCTATATTTAGAACCTTTCGAAAACAAATGCCGAATACTGAGCCCCAAATTCTGAGTTCAGTCAGATGTATAGAGGTATTCGGCTATCGCCTCGCCCCCTATAAATCTTACTGACCCCACACATTTGTGTAGGGGGTCAGTAACAAACCCAATAACTAATAATGGCAGGTTCACAGATTCATATGTGCCCTCCCCACTTTATCTCTGGGGTGGATCTAAATAACCAATAATGTGTTGATGAGTCATTGCAATATTTCAATTCAATTCTTTTATTTGCTCATAAAATAGACTCCAACCGCCCTATTGTTAAATCCCCACTGAGGCTCGAACCCATGCTATCCTTCCTATCAACTAAGTCTCGCTGCTGTTGGCAATTGTGTGATTTTACTTAAAAGTGACATAAACTTACCATATTTGCAGCCGAGCACGATTTTTATGTAAAATAACAAACGCGGTTAAAATACGGTTAGGAAGTATTTTACTAAATTAAATCTTTTTCTATGTATTTACGTGTTAAATTGTTTTAGGCGTTTGCTGAGTAAACGTCGTCTTTTGTTTTTTATTTGTGCATTTTATCAATTGTATTGTACTACACACAAGAAACCCTACCTGTAACTATCCACTATTTTCTACACAACTGTCCATTATTTTAAGAATGGACTGTCCAATATTTTTATAAGATATTGGACTGTCCATTGTTAAAAATAATGGACAGCTGCGTGGTAAATATTGGACAGCTACAGGTAAGATTTCTTGTGTGGAGTACAATATGCTATATACTGTACAGAAACAACGAAGGGATGACGTCATAGCAATGTTTGAAGTCCCCTTCCGATTAATGAGGCTCAAGGGAAATGACACATCGAGGGAAATGACACATCGAAGAACCTCGGCGGCGCCGGTGAGGCTCGTCCTTGAATGCTGCTTTCCCTGTCCGATATTTTTATCTTTCTTTGAATCCCGGTCCTGTGCTTTTAAATGCACCACACTATCCACTGAACCACGCCGGCTCTTGACAAAAAAATTATAACGGCTTAATATACCGAACTAGTATTCATAACTACCACATGACATCATCAACATAATTTGACCAATCAGTGATCAATAAAATAAAACACCTCCACATGCTGGTAGGGGGTGAACTTCGTGTTTATCGTTGAAGCTCAACTGACCTTAGCTCTTTATAAAACTAATTTATAGAGATACTTGTTTTACAAGCTTTACTTTTTAGAGTACAACTATGTATCTTCTTTTGGTGCTGTCTGATTTTAAAACACCAACATGGATACGTTGATTTTTTTGTTGTTGTTTAATACTCGTAGTTTGATTTTTCATATAAAGAGTGAGGATAAAATTCGACTGAATATCTTTTTTTTCTCGGCAATCTTTATATATAACGACAGCCCTTTTTTCCCCATCATAGGTACATGGGGGTCGGAGAATCATCCCCGTGGTACCGTACAATAGTCGATAATTGTAATAAATCATTATATATCTAAGCAACAAAGCATTCATAATACATGCCAGCCAAATAAATTAGTACAAGATCGAAGATCACAATTCTAATCGCGTTATTGTATGCCCAAAATACGAATAAGTTAAAAGATAAATGCCTCACTGTTAGGCGGGGACCCAAGCCTGAAAAAAACGAAAACGTTTACCCGGAAAGATATACTCATGATTTTTTTTAAATATTAACAGATGGGGGTCTTGTACATATGCAACCACTGTATGGACTTTTGGCATACTTTGCATTTCGTAACAGCATCGCGATTTCTGCGGTAACCCATCCGTACCAAGCCAATATATGAAATTCGCTGAACAAAAATTCAAAGGAAAATAAGGAAATTTGCACACGTCCTTTTAGGCAATTACAGTTCCAGTATTTGAAACCTATATGTGTATACGAAATATCAAACTACAGAATCAAGACCTGATTATGTTACACTTTACTAATTTTAACAAGAGTTATAGACCTTTTATGAATTTTGTTTTGTCCTGTGCCAGGGATAATGCGAATTTCTTGTGTTCACAATAACTGCTGTAAACGGTTTCCGATTTCCACTAAATGTTGTATGGTGTTAGGCCTTATACGTACAAGGCCTTTGACATGTTCAATACTGAGTAAAACGCACACTTGCTTTAAAGAGTTATTACCCTTGGTTATTGAAAAAATAGGCACATTTTAGCTTGAGTACACACAAAACTTTAGTAAACGAATTCCGATCTTCACATTATTTAGTGTGAGACTTTATATGAATATGAACTTTGACAAGATGACAATGAGCAGAATTGACACCTGCCTTACTGAGTTATTGCCCTTGATTATTGCAAAAATGCAAATTTCAGCTTTCGTACACAATACATTAAATAAATTGGTTTCGATTTTCACACAGTTTGGCGTGTAACTTTATATCAAACGAATTTCAGACAGGTTAGACGAGTATCAAGTTATTGCTCTAAATTGTCGAAAAATTCGATCGTCTGATTGTTTCCTACTTTCCTTTGAAATATGTTCAATTACTGTGTAATATTCTTATTGAACAAAGAGGATATCCTCCTCTGACTAAGGAGAGTGATTGTTTTCACGATGATTGTAATAAATAGCATTTGATTTTCCATGCTTTTGGGGATAATATTATTAACATCTCGGGTTTGACAATGAGAACAATTGAGGAGTGATTTACAAAGTTATCGCCCTTGATGTTTGCAAATATTTAAATTTCAGACTGAGTACACGGCAACTTCAGTAAACGAGTTCTGATTCTCACTAATATTTACTTGAAGGGTTTTGGACAATTACACCATGTGGACTTGTCACGTAGTTGTTTTCGAAGCATTTATATTCATATAAGATAATATGTTTTACACATATGGAACTAGTTAAGTATGACACTACTGTTTATAGACAAATTGTTGAAATCCCAAATGAGAACGAAATGTGCAACTCTTGTTGCAGATTTGTTTTTGTTTTGTTATGTTAGAGGTTTAATTTTTAGCCTTTAACCAGATACGCTTAGGCAGATGTAATCGAAGCCTTTTATTATACCTCTTTGTATATGGATGATATTTTGGACAATTACAACCTTTTCTTTTCTTTACTACATATACTTTCTTTCCAAAGAACTTCACCTAAAAAAAGCTAATATGTTTCATAGTTGCTATATCTTCTTTACTCGATTTACATCTCGCGATTGAAACTGAGAAATAATAAGCCAACTCTATGACAAGAGAGATCATTTCAATTTTGACACTCTTAAGGGCACGACTAGACAATATTAAAGACAACAATCGTACTTTACCGTCCTTTCGGGATTTAGGTAGACGTCATCATAGGTCAACAATCTTTCCGGCGATCGCACAATCAAGTGGAAAGCAAAGCGGTGAACTGTAAATGGGTCAACCACTAAACATGCAGTACGTTGCAAAATAATAAGGTGACAACCTCCTTTGATAAGCCTTTTAACAGTGATCATTACCCAATCCTTACCAGGATCATCATGTGACTCTGTCAACGTCTTAGAAAATAGTCTGCGATTACGTCATAATTTGTCACATGACAATAGCTAAAATATCAAAATGGTTATCAGAAATCATCTCCGCGACCTGACACCACTAATGCCATGGGGTGGTACTGAGTGGTAAACAATCGAACGGAACTCCGCTTACTTTGGACATTTTTGATGAATTTAGGTCAGTATTTTAATTTTAGGTAGGCTGTTTAGAGCTATGAAATTTTAGAAAGTGATGGTAAGAACAAACGCTATAATGCAACCCTATGGAAAACGCAATGGTAGAGTCCATTTTGATTGTTTTAATGGCGGATTGGTATGCCAAAGAATACATTTTATTCTACCGCAATATAATGCTGAGACAACATTAGTGTTTATTCACTAAAATAAATATGGAATAAGAGCAAAAAGCTTATATTTGAAAAGCTTTGCGTGACGTTTACTGCATTATTTTTCATGAATGTAATAACGACCAAAATATATTAATCCAAAAGTTAGCATAAGCTTTAGCACAATATTGTGTTACGTGATCTACAGCGGCAGTAAGACAGGACGTTATACCTTTGGAGATGTCTGTAGTGGTGCAGACATTAGAAATAGGAAGAACGTGTGCTTTATTAGGCTTTTTTTGTAAATTAGGAATCCCGCACATAGTTGGAAGTTTGTTTTGCTTTTCATCTACTCCAGCTTTAATAGTGCTTCATTGAGTTTTATATCCGGACAAACCTTTGCAAAGGTTTATTATCATAACCCTGATTTACTTAAAGTATTGTCAGAACTCTTCTGCTACAAGGTCTGTCACAACGTGAATGCTGTGATGACTATATGTACAGGCTTTATAAGATTATTGGTCATTATCACATTCATAGAATCTGTGTTAAACTTGTAAACAAACATAACAAAATAGGATATGACCCTATCATTATGCAATGCACTGCATCTTTAGATGTTGACCCATTTACAGTTCGCCACAATGCTTTACAATTAATGTTGCGATGTCCCGACAGATTTTGAACCCTATGATGACTTCTACTCACAGGCAGTTATTACGATATATAATATAGAAGGCTAGAGAGAATATAGTTATAGTATATGTATATAGTAAAGGGCCTTCTTCTGCTCTCTATCTCTATCCTTCTATACTATATATCGTAATGAATGCATGTGCTTCTACCTAAATAGGCCTAATTTTTTATTTAATATTGTCTTATCGTCATCATTCTTTTATGTCCTGGCTTCTGACAAGTATTTGCCTTGTGGCTTTCTGGGAATTTCTATTCATATATACATGATCATTTTGTGTTATACTTATATTGCCTACTAATTGCTATTCATACTTCCTAGTTTGTAAAGGGTTATAGCCTGGCTGGTCGAATTTTATTGGAATGAAACTAGGGTAAGAGTGAGGTATGGTGCACTCTAGAACCTGGTTTAACCCCAGCAGCCTTTATGTCACTGACCATTCCAAGGAGGTACCCATATTGTCACTGACCATTCCAAGGAGGTACCCATATTTCGACCGTTTGAGTTTGCTATTTCGCATACTTTGCTCTTTTCTATCCTTGTGATTGGTGTTTGTTTCAAATACGTGTGTTTGGTTGATTGACTGTGTTCTGTGAATGTTATATTTCCTTCTCGACTTTTATACCATAATTTGTTTCTGACTCGAAATAGGATATGGATCACATTTAGTGATACTTATAGTTTTAAACTGTAAACATGATTCTGTTACACTATTTAATACATTGAGTCCCATGGATCAAAGCGATACAAACCGTAGGAAAATATTCAAGTTCATGATGTGTTTGAGAAACGTTGACAAACTTGCCTGTTCAATCAATCAGAACCTAGAATTGAAACTCAAGGTCACAGAAACACCAATGTTGGTTGGACAGTTAATGATCATATGTAACAAAAGTGCAAATTTCAAATAAATCATTTAGATAGTATTCAAGATGTTTTGGAGAAACTCTGTCAGACGTCATACCCAAACAATGACGTCGCTCAATCGCCTTCCAACGAAACTGGTCAATAAAAAACCCGTTTTTTTCTGATAAATACAATCAAACGTCTGTGACAAAATAGTGAACCAATTTGGACGTTTACAATTTGATAAGACAGTAATTGAAGTAACTACTATTCTATTTTCAAGGTAAATTAAAGGTCCATAACTGTATTAAGAAATCTAAAAGCTACCATCGAACGGATTATAAATATCTGCCAGTATGGTAATGTTATTAAGACTTCACACTAAACGATATGGTTTAAACCCTACACAATTAAAGAAAGTTGTTGCAATAACTATATTTTCTACGAAAATTAAGGGCTAAACCTCTATTCCAAAATAGCAAAACAATTTGATGTATCATAAATATTATTAACATATACTGGTATCCTATTTGTATATGAAATTTCCATCCAAATTGTTGTTTAATTTTCAACAAAACTTGATTAATTAACATAAACTCAACACAAAAATGTATTTTCGTAGATAATCAGGGGCCATAACTCTATTTAGAAAAGGCAAAGGTACACATTGATCGTAAGGAAGTGATGTCTGTTGGATATAAGGCTTCACAGCAATTTTAGTTAAAATCCAAAATAAGATAAAGAAGTTATCAAAACCTTGCACCTAAGCTTTACCCAAAATGTGCATTTTTGTTAAGTAACTTAGGGATGATAACTCTATTCTGAAAAGGAGAAAATCGGCCTTGCTCGTAAGAAAGTGACATCTTAACGATATAACACTTTACAGTAAAGTTGGTTTTAACCGAAAACAATTTACAGAAGTTATGTACAAAACAAAATCATATCGCTCAAATATAAACTTGTACACATTTTTTCTTTGAATATCAATATTTTCTTATCACTTATAGGCTTCCGTAGAAAATGCGTTGGTGTTACGAAATGCAAAGAATACCATTAATCCATACAGTGGTTTCGTATAGAGTACAGTTTCTGCCATTGATATGCAAAACATCACGAGTATATCTTTCCGGGTAAACCAAAAGTGTTTTTTTGCACGATACGAGAAGTTGGGTCCCTGCTAATGTAGTAAGATGATTTATCTTCGGCTAGCATATATCATGATATACACATATTAACATACTGAATTACAATTCAATTTAACCATTGCTATGATAGAGAATTTTTTTTCAATTCTCTGTGTTCTCACAAATAAACTGCTATTTGTAAATAGGAGATAATACATGTTAGGCATCGGACATTTCATCCTTGTGGGGGCGACTGAATATCTTAACATCTCGGATATTTGTAGCTAATGATGACAGGATGTGAAAGTTACTAATAGTCAATAGACAGAAATATCAGTTTACTGTAATTAGTGGCAAGCGCTACGTAAGTCTACCTTGAACTTAGAAATGTGTTCCACGGAAACTCTTGCGTCGCCTACTATGTGCTTATTTCCAAGGTTAGGTTGCAGGTTAAGTCTTATAGGTCTTATAGGTCTTATAGAAGGGCATAACTCTGCCAAAATGAAAATCAGAGTTATTGCACATGTGTAACAACATTCCTTGAGTTAACATCAGGTCAAATACTTTTCAATTGATGACCACGGTTAGGTGCAGCAGAAACGTTTGCTCCAAGTTGCTGGTTGCAGGACGGACGGATGGACGACAACAAAGTGATCCCTAAGTGTCTGCCATGCTAAGCAGGCGACCCAAAAACAAGTGTGCAGATGTTTTTATGCACTCTTCACCCCAATGAATTTTACTTTACCAGGCTAGACGCGTGACTTTTGCTTTATCAGACGAATAATGCGCAATACAACAAAACATGTTTCGCGACACTAATTTCAGTGCTTGATGTACACATTAAGATTGCCATGTGTCCCTTTAATTATAAACTATTTATTTCAAAAGCTTGAATAAACGATAGATTAAAATGACCTTGTGTTCCCCAAAGGCAGTTTTTCAGTTTCAGATATGCAAATGGAAATATGTTTTTACGTAGATCATCTAGGTGAAGGGCTTATCATTTTTATAATACAACTGAACCCAGGAATAAATAATATTTTATTGATATTATATTTATGAACTAAACATCTATTAAATACTACAATCATTAAATGAAATTTACATTAATACTTCATACCACAAAAACCCGTCATATATCATGTATATGGCCTAAAATGTTTTAAAATGATGTAAAACACCATTCAAACAAACAAACAAATTACTTCAATATTATGCCAGATATTGTATGGGCAAACCAAGTTTTTTGAATATGAGCAGTATGACATTGTATAAATGAGGTTTGTTTTTTAACAGCTTTACACATTACATAATCTTTGTGAGATATAATTATGTTCATTTTGTTTTGTTTTGAAAATAACGTTCTTGTCAGTTCTCGGGATTGCCAAACTGAAGTCACCATCATGATCAGACGGACACATCTCAGGCGGCATACGCAGCAACAAGTATACACTGTAACATATAAGGCCGAAGAAATAATAACCGCGTTTCTAATTATAATTTGAACTATTAAATTAATATATTTCCTGGATTTTAGAATCTTGCGATCACAGTATAGTCAACTTTTTTGGTTAAATCCAAATTGTTCAGGGTTGCATTGGTATTTGAAGAACTAAGGGCATCTCGTGACCAGATGATTTTTCTTTGAAATGAACAAAAAAAGACTGTGGTGAAAAATATATAAGCCATATGATATATGCATGGAATTTCATATGAATCGACAGAGTGTCCTGTTGTTTTTAAAGGGAATTTAACTTGGGCTGTCGTATATATTATTAATATATAGGTAAATTGCCATAATAATATTATACTAGATGTTTTGGTCACTGGAAGATTTTCCGTTTCGTGTGTGAAATGATATTGTAATACGTTCTTGTTGACATATAATTGGCACTTTTTTCTACAAGTGGCTCAAACGAATCCCTCAGTCATAAAAACAGATAACTGTCTAGGTATTGTATGCGTCTGTATCTTATTTTACCGACTGCAATACTTGTGCCAAGAGGGCAAGAACTTTTTAAATTACTGTTTTACAGGGTGACGTTCCCCACCCACTTAGTGTGCATTTAAACAATCCGACTTCTATGACGACGTGATTTGGGTTTTCTGAGCAACTTTGTATGAGGTCTATGTTTCTCAGCTTATTCCTTTCTGTAATCAAACTGAGGACTTTAATATTCGTAACCTTTGTATAACTAGCCATTTATTCCATCCATGGTCAGGAACGAACGGAACATGGCAAAATATTTGGGAGTATCCATTGATAGCACGTTATCATGGAACCATGATATAGACTCTGCTACAAAAAAGGAAAACAACATCACAGCGTTCCTTCGTAGAAAGCTGTTCACATTCGCCAAACAAGTAAAATCAACGTGCTACAAATCCACAGTTGGAGTATGAATTGACTGTTTGAGACCCATCTACCAAATCAATCATTGCCAAGCTCGAAGCATCAGTAATTCATTTACAGTTTACTTCTTGTATTGTGCGATGACCGGACTGATAGAAGACCGTATGGTAACGTCTACCTAAATTAACTTTAATGTTTATTCTCCTGTTGTTCTGGATTATGCCAAGACATTGAATACTTGCTATCTCACTTTCTAGGTTTTGCTTTTCGTATTCATATACATCATCTTTAGTGGTTTACGCATTTTCAGTTCGTCACTGTGCTGAAGACAGGATAATTGCGAGGATTGTGTACACATAAAGGCCGCTGGGGGTTTACACCAGGTTTATATTCCATCCGTTGGAAGCGCCAAGTTACATGACGTCACTTGGTAAATATACGTCACGAAGACAAACTCAACAGTAATTTTAATGAAATGTTAATTACAACAAACTTGCCATGCTCCTAGACCTTGAACACCCCCCGATATAAACCCATCATATGCATATGTACACATAACATTAATAAACATCTTGAACAAGCTGAGAACGTTTCACGTCACACAGCGCAAGCTATATGACGTGAGCAATGACTTAATTGTTTGTCACGTGACTAATAGTGTATTTAAACATACTGTACCCCGCAGAACTTTGCATAAAGGGGCGCCCAATGGAACAGCTTGTAAACACAGCAGCCTGATTACCTTGACCTCCGAGATAATATATAGTGCCCCCACAATAACGTGAACAATGGGGTTATCGTTGTGTTAGAATCGAAATAATAAATACGTACCTGTATTTTATCAGTGAATAAAATACAGGTAAGTATTTATTATTTCTTTAATGTGAACATATTGTGTCTTGTTTTACCACGTTTTACCACGTTCTTACCCATTTGAAGTTTATTTTGTTGATAATGCCTTGCTATAAATGAATAATACACTTCACAATGCATATATCACCCCGCAATAACAAGATTTAATGAAATATTGGAGTATGCTACTAAATGCATGAAAGTAGTCAAATTACTGTTACAAATTTAAATAAAGTCAAACACATTTATTATAATTGATATAAGGCAGGTCGTAATTCTGTAGACGGCTATTATTCATCTTTATTTGCATTTAATGTTTGATCAACAAGTGTGGCATAAAACACATATAAAAATCGAAAGGGAAAGCAGCATTCAAGGACGCCAGTAAACCACAAACACACACAGAGACAAAGAACAAATTTAAAGATGAATAAAAGGCCAAATAAGACATCACAAACACAAAATGTTCGACAATAGGGCTACCGCCTTGGAACGGTCAGTGGCAAAAAAGGCCGCTGGGGGTTTAAACCAGGTTATAGGATGCACAAACCTCACACTCACACTACTGTCAAGCCAATAAAACAGGACAGTGTAAATAAAGAAATCCCGGCCATGAACTATTCTCTAACCAACAAGGCAGCGTTAATAGACAATATAAGTACGGGTATCATGGGATTATTTTCGTAGTACTCGGAAGTAGTCCTAGGTAAAATGTTGAGTTGGTTACTATGAAGTACAGAAGTGGTGAAAGACACAGGGCTGGTATGTACGTGAATACATTGAAACGCAAAAGAAACGCAACTCGGGAATTTCCGCTATATATTGTGTATACTGCACACTTAATTTCACATAATATTCCAAAGAAATCCCAAGATATTTTGTAAAAAAAAAGTTGCAGTTAGTTAGAGAAAGGACACAACTGTGATGTTGTAGACGTTTTAATCACAGTAAACTTAATTTGTAACAAGAAATTTATAAATATTGAAGTTCCTCTTTGAAAATCTGAGCCAGTTCAGTACTGTATTTGTCGTAAAGACTTTGCAAAATTTTGCATCCTAAGTTTGCTCATATGCTTATACCAAACGCGTACTCTGTCCATAATGAAACTTTGAAGGAATACTATTTGCTGTATTATGTGGTGTTTCCGTATTTTTTTCCGAAGGGAAAGGTCTTACGTAGCCATGTATCATTCGACTAACAGCAGCATATTGTACATACAATATATAGCGGAAATTCCCGTGTTGCGTTTCTTTTGGGTTTCAGTATATGTTCCTTTATTTCTGAACCATTTAATTTGCTTCTAGTGAAAACAACTTCACAATTGAAAGTAAGATGGACACGCAGCACTACCTTTATTGAAGCACTATTTAAAATGTACTTTAATCATTTTACAGCAGAATTCAAAAAGAAGGTGTTTACTTTCAATTTGGAAAATATTTTGGAAAAAAACCCAGGTCAACGCAACATCTAAGGCCAATGTCTGTATTGCACTGGACATAACTGATACTACATCGTATGCGTTAAATGGTCAGCATAATTAGGACTGGGTATATCGTGTATATTAATTAACAGGGCTATGTAAAATAAAGGTGGTCTAGGTCCATATTTTGGTTGTGTTTTCTTTAATTCTTCGGGCAATACATTTTAAACTATTTATCCAAATTCAATAAACACCTTTCTGTGCGTCCACGAGGCACGTGAACAAATCAGTAGAATGCTTCGAGCAATAGTAGCGACATTTTTCAATAAAGCATATCTTGATATTTCTACTTTTAGAGACAGTGTTATATTAGAAGATGTAAATTGTCAGTATAGTCATTTATTCCAGGTCTTGTGAGATTTGTCTTCAACGATCAACCGGCAGTACCAACATATCTATGATTATACCAAATAATGTTTGGCTCTGTGGAAGATTTTCCGTATCGTGTGTGAAATGTTATAATCATACCACCTTGTTTACATTTCTGTTCTATTATTGAGTTAAACGCATCCCGCAGTCACACAACAAGATAATGGTCTCAGTTGTATGTGTCTGCATGATATTTTATCTACTGAAACACATGTGCCAACATATAAGAACCTTTTATAATAGCGTTTTACAGCCTGACGTTCACAGACCACTTAGCGTGCATGTAAAACTCAAAAGGCTTATGAAAGCGAAAAACACACTGAATGGGTACATTTTATGATATACAGCGCAGTTATTTTTCAAAACGTATGGTTCTAAAAGGTGTAATAGAAGGCCTTTTGAAAATACGAAAGTGGTGCGAGACCTTAAGCATCTCTGTAACTGTCATTTTCACTACCCGCAGACGAGGAAATAGAAAAACAATTGAAAAAGTACCTGCACATGAAATAGAATTATGCTTAAGAGTATTGGTGTTGGCAAAGTACATGTCTACATGCGACAATCCATGTTAAAACTTGCAGATCAGGTTAATTCATTTGCCATAATTTCTTTTTCCATAAGGAGCGCCTCAAATCAGCTGCACTTACTACAAACAGTTGTAAAGGTACATGCAAATATAATAATTATAACAACAGTAACATGTACGCTTGCGTTTACGAGGGACCCATATCTTAATATAGTCAGATATAACATTTAATAAAAAAAACACCAAAGGCCACTACATCCAGTATAGCCATGTTTTTATCAGGAAAAATGCCTTATGAGACATAACAGTAGTACCAGATAAGGCACAAAAACCGTAATGGAACAGTAAAATATATATTTTCTTCAACAACCATGTTACAGTTTAGATAAATGTAACTAAGGCTTAGTATAAGCTCTTCTTGCACTAAGACATCATATGTTCATACCTAATGAGGTATTTCACCGAACCTAACTATGTATATTAAGACATATGTTTATTTCCCACGATGAGAAATCGCTTCTATCTCTGTGACTACTAATTGTGACTTTTCATCTGATACTGAAAGACTGCATAGACCTGAAATCACTGTATTAGATTTACTTGGGGACTTTAATGAAATACGAACACTGACGTTAGCCTAGTTGTCTAGATTTAATGTATTTATTTTAACATCGGCACAGACTTGTCTATCACTACCGGCGATGCTCTACTGATGTTCAGCTATTGGTTTTAATAAAGTTAATGACACCGCATTATTTGTTTATTTTCAGGTCTTTCGTAAACTCTGAAATGACAGTACCGCATTCTGTCTTTGGTGTTCTGTAACATACTGGTCATTCTATTATTTCATAACATATATTACGTTGTCTCTGTTTTGTAAACATAGATCAGAGCACTGTAGTTTTTTTCTTCTGTAAAATTGTTGCTCAATCTACAATGGTCCTGAAAAAAGAAAACCAGTATGGAAATAGTCACTTTATAAACAAACTGAATTATTAAAAGATACATGCGATGTCAGTGAGTTGGTATATATATATATAATATAATGTTTAGTATTACACATAACTAGAATTTGAGGATAGGATTGCCGCATTAAAACAAACAGAACGTAGAAAACGCCAATTGTTTGAGTATATATCTGCATATAGACTAGTTTAAAATGAAATGAACGATGCTCTTGCACTTCCATTGCCATCATATTTTTAAAGAGACGACATTATGGACACATATTGTTGAATGTGAGCATATAACAAGAACAAACATTTCCATGAAACAACACATGTCACACAATGCCATGCATTTTTTTAAGTTTCAGAACATATACGTAGAGTTAAATCCCCCAAAATGCATACTACATGCAGCAGGACACGACCAGAAATAATGAACAATACCGGTAATTGACTAATACTACTAAATGCTTTAAGACACATTTCCCGACTGAATGTAGTCGTTGAAAAATCGTGGGTAGCATGCTTTTTAACTGCTTACTTTTCGCTGACTGATTATCACAGAGACATTATATTGAGGCCCTATCACAGTTTTTTTCTTTTCATTTACCTTAGTTTTTGATATAAAATATATTGTAACTAAAAACACTAGATTGTTTATTATGGGGGAGCATACAGTCGCCGCTCGTGTGTGCGTCCGTTCGTCCGTGCGTCACACTTTTTGTCCGGAGCAAACTCAAAAAGTATGCTTGATTAAAGTTAGTGTGAAGGACAATGAGACGGAGTGCAGTTCATAGGAAACATAACTCTAGCTTCACTACTTTTTTAATTATCTCCCTTTTTTTGAAAAATCTTATCTGGAGCATAATAGAGTTCCGTACGGATTCATTTTGAATAAGGAAGCACTCACACTAAACATTACTTTTTTCTGTGTAACTTTCGGGATGCATCCATCGGTTCTACCGATTCTCTTGTTGTTATTATTAATATCAGAAAACAAACAATAACACAAGAATTAGAAGTGATAATTTTACTGCACCGTATATTAATATTAGTTCCACCTATGGCCCATATGAGGTTGTCCATACGGATTTGGTAACCACTGTCTACACTGTTCAACAACACACTTTGGCAACAACAACATCTTCGGCTCAGGTGATCAAAGCACTGACAGATGACAACGATTTTTGAATTTAAAGTTCCAATGAGTTTCTTGCATTTGAGATTTACTAAAACATGGTAGAGAAGTAACTGATAATAGAGTATATTGTGCTAAACATACAAAAACTATTAATTGTTAACACGGGTCTTTTAAGAAAATCCATCTATACATAGTTGTTTTAACATATATACAATGGAAATATAAAATGCAAAACGGTTATAATTTTTACTACATTACTATACACTCTTTATGGGACGGGCCTCATCCTTTGACAAAAAACTAATAATCTCAATTTCCTTCTGCAAATGTATTTCTAACAGCGAATTACAGTTACCTATAGAAATTCTCTCCCCCCCCCCCCCCCCCCCCCCCCCCCCCCCCCCCCACCCATACACCCACCTCACACACACCAAATACAATAGGCTCGAAATGTGTCTTTAATGATTGATTGATTGAATTGGATTTTATAGTCGCACCAACAGCTAAGGTCATATGGCGACTTTCCAGCTTCCATTGGTGGAGGAAGACCCCAGGTGCCCCTCCGGGCAATTTTCGTGCACGGGCGGGCTCCTGGGTAGAAGCACCGACGTTCCGCAAGCCAGCTGGATAGCTTCCTCACACAAAGATTCCTAGGCCATTGAGGTGTCTTTAATGACAGATGTAACAGAATCGCACATTGAGAAGAATAATAAACATTAAATATATATGTTGTGTTTTACCTGTAAAGTTATGATCGCCGTAAATCGGCATAATTATGACTTAATGATCGTTTTGGAGTCATCGACTCAATCACTATGGCTATATTGCAGAATATCGCTTAAGCAGATCTAGGGGGCTTGGGAGATGTTCCATGTTATATTACCTCTCATATAGGGGACTTTGGAGATGTTCTATATTATATTACCTCTCATATAGGGGGCTTGGGAGATGTTCCATATTATATTACCTCTCATGAAAACACTCAATATATTCGCATGCTACTTTCTTCTCTGGTATGTGTTTGTTGCTTCTGAAAGATTCCATTAACTGTATGTATTGACTATTGTTAAGACCACGTGAATCTTAAATTATTTTTTTGACTGATTGAAATCGAACTGCAAACCGTTTTGTATCTGAACTTATAAGTCATAGCTTATCTTAGTTATTGTTTCTTATCCTGTGCTGATATGCATGCCTTGCCATGTACACGTATAGGATCTAATATTTAAAGTTGATTAACGGGGCAATCAATAACCCATTCAAAAGGCGGAGAAGCTGACACTTAAAACGTTCAAGTGTATTTCCGAAAAAAGTATCTGCATTACGACGAGAAAACCTAGTTAGGTCTAAAGAAATTACTTGTTCACATGCAATTCTCTACCATCTATATTCAAATAACGTCTAGACTGATCTTGTTATATTGGGAATTCAAGTTTGGTAATAGAAACCAGTCTGTTTCATTATAAGATAATAGTATGGTAACACAATCCCTCTAGTGAGATATAATTGGAAACTTTCAAATTAGGTTATTATTATAAATACAGTCGAACCTCGATAGCTCGAAGTCAGAGGGACCAGAGGGATATGTTCGAGCTATCGGTGGCTTCGAGGCATCGAGGGAACGATAAAAAACAGAATATCTATCCGAATTTGTGTACCGCCCAAATAGTGTTGGTAGTGTACGTGATGTATCGTTCTCGGTATGTTTTTTATGTTCATGCATATTTGTTTAAACCTCATAACGGATATTCAACATGTAATTGTTACACTGAAAATACAAGAAAAACTGCAATAATGTGTTTGTTTTATCATTTATTTAAAGAAATATCACAATAATAGATTTTAACATACAAGCCGGAAGTCCGAATAATGAGAACAAGGTAAGACTAGTTTCAGTACATAGAATTGAATAGAATAGAAAAACAGCGAAGCAGATAATTTTTATTAAAAACCAATCAAAAACGTTATTTAATTAGAAAATAAACCGTGTTTAATCAGTAAACGAAGTTCACTAAACATACTCGGGAAATGCTTTATCTAATTAAAAAGTGATCACACTTTATTTTAATAATTGTTTTATTTTTATTAAAACCAATCAACAAACGTTATTTAATTAGAAAATCAACAGTGTTTAATTTATCGTAATTAACAGTAAACATACATAAACCATTTTTAAAGGGCATCAAACCTCACGCTTACACATGTGCCAGGCAGAATGCTATTAAATGCACTCACGCTTACACATGTTTCAGGCAGAATGCTATTAAATGCATTCACGCTTACACATGTTTCAGGCAGAATGCTATTAAATGCACTCACGCTTACACATGTTTCAGGCAGAATGCTATTAAATGCATTCACGCTTACACATGTTTCAGGCAGAATGCTATTAAATGCACTCACGCTTACACATGTTTCAGGCAGAATGCTATTAAATGCACTCACGCTTACACATGTTTCAGGCAGAATGCTATTAAACACACCCACGCTTACACATGTGCCTGCAGAATGCTATTAAACGCACTCACGCTTACAGATGTGCCAGGCAGAATGCTATTAAATGCACTCACGCTTACACATGTGCCAGGCAAAATGCTATTAAATGCACTCACGCTTACACATGTGCCAGGCAGAATGCTATTAAACGCACTCACGCTTACAGATGTGCCAGGCAGAATGCTATTAATAGCACCCACGCTTACACATGTTTCAAGCAGAATGCTATTAAATGCACCCACGCTTAAACATTTGCCAGGCATAATGCTATTAAACGCACTCACGCTTACACATGTGCCAGGCAGAATGCTATTAAATGCACTCACGCTTACACATGTGCCAGGCAGAATGCTATTAAATGCACTCACGCTTACACATGTGCCAGGCAGAATATTATTAAACGCACTCACGCTTACAGATGTGCCAGGCAGAATGCTATTAAAAGCACCCACGCTTACACATGTTTCAAGCAGATTGCTATTAAATGCACCCACGCTTAAACATTTGCCAGGCAGAATGCTATTAAACGCACTCACGCTTACACATGTGCCAGGCAGAATGCTATTAAATGCACTCACGCTTACACATGTGCAAGGCAGAATGCTATTAAATGCACTCACGCTTACACATGTGCCAGGCAGAATGCTATTAAACGCACTCACGCTTACACATGTGCCAGGCAGAATGCTATTAAATGCACTCACGCTTACACATGTGCCAGGCAGAATGCTATTAAACGCACTCACGCTTACACATGTGCCAGGCAGAATGCTATTAAATGCACTCACGCCTACACATGTTTCAGGCAGAATGCTATTAAATGCACTCACGCCTACACATGTGCCAGGCAGAATGCTATTAAATGCACTCACGCTTACACATGTGCCAGGCAGAATGCTATTAAATGCACACACGCTTACACATGTGCCAGGCAGAATATTATTAAACGCACTCACGCTTACAGATGTGCCAGGCAGAATGCTATTAAACGCACCCACGCTTACACATGTTTCAAGCAGAATGCTATTAAATGCACCCACGCTTAAACATTTGCCAGGCAGAATGCTATTAAACGCACTCACGCTTACACATGTGCCAGGCAGAATGCTATTAAACGCACTCACGCTTACACATGTGCCAGGCAGAATGCTATTAAACGCACTCACGCTTACAGATGTGCCAGGCAGAATGCTATTAAACGCACTCACGCTTACACATGTGCCAGGCAGAATTCTATTAAACGCACTCACGCTTACACATGTGCCAGGTAGAATGCTATTAAATGCACACACGCTTACACATGTGCCAGGCAGAATGCTATTAAACGCACTCACGCTTACACATGTGCCAGACAGAATGCTATTTAACCCGTTGTAGCATTGTATTACACCTCTATTAAAACTGTAAGTGTTCAGGATAGTAATAATGTATATATTCCGATTAAAAGTATAAGTTTTTCTATTGGTTCTTAAATACACATTATTGAATATGCGTAAAATGAACTATGAGTTGGTAACTCTTAATACAACGCTCCCGTTTTCGGATTTGGTCTGGCTGGTTAAAGCCGTTTATATTTTGTCTATAGTGTTTGGATACTCAAAATATGTAAATTAATACAAATTATATACCTTGAAGTCAGTGCATGTAGGAACGGTATACTTCTATTGTAAAATGTGCCTGTTGGTGACGGGATAGGGAAATGTAGTTTTTCAAATGTAACAATGTTTTTAACGATAGAAGATAGTGAACATTAATTGCTAGATATTCAAAATACTACATCAATTTAAACATCAGATGATGTTTGACGCTTAGGGTTTGTTATCACAAGTTCATGCTATACTAATGCAATTAGGATTTCCCCGGAGTTTAGATTAAACTCAACTCGTAGTTAACAGTAAATGTCACCCTTAAGATACTACTACTGTACATATTGGTATTCAAAGTGAGTATTATATTAGCACAGCTGTTTACAATCAGCATCCAAATAGCTATTTAACCTTTCAAGCAAACATTAAATACGGAAGATGTCAATTCAATAAAGCAGCCTGATTGCCTACGTGCTAATCTGAATTGTCTCGTGTAAAATATAATCCCAATAAACAAGCTTCTTATGCACATTTCATTTGTTGCTACTTCGACATGAGTAACGCTGTACTATACACAAACAACATTCCCAATAACACATATGTACTTTAAATATTTTAGTATTTGTTTGTTTGCTGGTGTTTAACGTCAATTTTTCTGCACATTTTAGGCTATGTATGATGATCGCTTTTGAGTGTTGGAGCCAGGTCGCCCATTACATTGCTGGGTAGATATACTGTATCCCTCCCACCACCCGTAAGAATCGACACTCGCACTTACACGTCAAATTACCAGTGTGATTCAAACCTGCAGTGGTGTGAGGCTAGAATGTTTCGAACTTAGCAAACTTACCCTCTCGGACACGGATCTGTAAAGGTAGATACAAAAGCCAAAACAGGAAGTGTATCAATCAGGGAACGCGGACCACGGATTACAATTTACAATCACATGGAAACATACATATAACTATGATACATCACAGACCCAAACGTTTGTTCATATTCCTTTATAAATGACCATCTTTGTGTTATACTTATATTGCCTATTGATGCTGCCTAGTTTGTTAGAGGATATAGGATGGCTGGAATTTCGTTATTTAAACTATATTGTTTTATTGGGATGACAATAGGGTAAGAGTGAGGTGTGGTGCTACCTAGAACCTGATTAAAACCCCAAGCGGCCTAGTATTTGTCAATATTAGTGATGTCACATGTATTGCTTCCTATTAACATTGTAATTGCTTGTTTTAATGTTTTGTTGAGTGTGTTCTGTGAAAGCTACATTTCTTGTTCGACTTGTACACCTACTTTTTTGAGCAGTATATAAAAATCTAGATCATCATATTGGCGCGACTAAAAACGCATAAACCGCTGTAAAATAGAGAGATGCACGTAACAATTTCATGAGATTGTAATTCATACTTTTTCTCAGATGGTTAATTAATTCGCATAATTATATATATATAAATATAAAATATATACTGAGAACGTTTTAACATATATTGTTTGAGAGCTGTTTAAGCCATTACAATACGTAAAACAGCTTTCACAATGTAAAGAAACAGAACACATACTATGGTTGACTCCATCCTTCGAACTTTAACAATAATCACATGAACTATTATATTTACACATATCATCATATATAATAAAAACCATTTAAAATGGCCGCCACACTCTTCCAATAGTGTATAGAAACGTGCATTTCCTTATTTTTAAACAAAATAAGGCGGCAGATACGTTTAAGCCACCACAACTGGTCCGTTGGGATCATCAAGCCCAATCTTTGTGGTTTTAAAGTAGAATACCGGTGCTAGGAGGCGTGATAGGTGTTGCACTTTACATTATCTCTAATGCGCAGACTAAAAAATAACTAGTCTGCTACTTTTATCTCTTGTTTGCGTTTGTTGCATCCAAGCGATCCCCTTTTCACTTTAGTCCCTGTACGGGAGTGGTCGTAAGGAGAATACGTAGCGTTTAGCATGTTTAGGGTTGCAATTATTGCAAAAATCATACATAAACGTACTACGAGCATATTCATGTAGTAAGAGTACCTGGTTATCCAACGAAACCTGCGCTAATGCATATAAAAACAAGAGGCCCAAGAGGGCCTGTGGACGCTCTACTGGCTAATATGGCTCTTATAACATCAATGAAGCGAGTGACTATCGTCTTAAAAGAGGCAAAATATAGCATTTTTAACTAAATCACGAGCCATAACTCCGCCATTACTGGTCCGATCTGCCTGGTTTTCCAAGTTGGCAAGTAGAGATAATAAAAATCAAAAAAGAAATCAAAATCAAAAATTTTGTAAAAAATAAAGAAACATAAAAAATATAAATATAATAAAAGAACAAAAAAATCAAAAAATCTGGTAAAGTTTGGTAAGATCAGATGGAAAATGAAGGCCCTATTGCCTTAACAATGCAAAATATATAGCATATTTAACGAAATCAAGGGCCATAACTCCGCTGTTACTGGTTCGATTTGGCTTGTTTTTGAACTAGTCCGAGCTTTTATTGACATTAACAATCTGGTAAAATTTGGTAAAGATCGGATGAAAAATGACGGCCCTCTTCACGAGGCAAAATATAGAATATTTAAGTAAATCAAGGGCCATAACTCCGCTGTTACTGGTCCGATTTGGTTGATTTTTGAACTTATCCGAGCTTTTTATTGACACTAACAAACTGGTAAAGTTTGGTAAAGATCGAATGAAAATTGGAGGCCCTTTCATCTTAACGAGGCAAATTATAGAATTTTTAACTAAATCCAGGGCAATAACTCCGCTGTAACTGGTCCGATCGGGTTGATTTTCCAACATATCCGAGCTTTTATTAACACTAACAATCTGGTAAAGTTTGGTAAAGATCGGATGAAAAATAGAGGCCCTATCGTCTTAACGAGGCAAAATATAGCATTTTAACTAAATCACGGGCCATCACTCCAATGTTACTGGTCCGATTTGGCTGGTTTTTAAACTTGTCTGCACTTTTATTAACACTAACAATCTGTTAAAGTTTGATAAAGATCAGATGAAAAATGAAGGCCCTATCGTCTTAACGAGGTAAAATATAGCATTTTTAACTAAATCAAGGGCCATAACTCCGCTGTTACTAGTCCGAAATATCTGGTTTTCGAACTTGTCCGAGCTTTCGTCAATATTAACTATCTCGTAAAGATTGCTAAAGATCGGATGAAAAATGAAGGCCCTATCGTCTTAGAGAGGCAAAATATAGCATTTTTCAATAATTCAAGGGCACATAACTCTGGTGTTCCTGGTCCGATATAGCTGGTTTTCAAACTCATCCGAGCTGTCATTGATATTAACAATCTCATGAGGTTTAGTAAAGATCGGATGAAAAATTAAGGCCCTATCGTCTTAACGACGCAAAATATAGCATTTTTAACTAAAGAAAGGGCCATAACTCTGCTGTCAATGGTCCGATCTGGCTGGTTTTCAAACTTGTCCGAGCTTTCATTGATAATAACAATCTGTTAACGTTTGGTAAAGGTCGGATGAAAACCTATCGTCTTAACGAGGTAAAGGTTAACGGACGGACGGACGGACGACGGAAGACGGACAACACACCATTCCATAAGCTCTGCTGGCCCTTGGCCAGTAGAGCTAAAAACAAATTGCAAAATGTCACGTTCAGTTCGTTGGAACCAATTATGGACAACCATGTTTTTATTAGTATTCACAAATTATATATGACTCCAGCGTAAATCATTCGTGATGTATAGGTACATGTATACGTTCCGCATTGCTTTATTCTAAAACTAAGATAAAGAAATTCGGCCATCTTTTGAGATATTTTAATGAAATAATTGGACATTTTGATTTCTTAAATCCCGTTAGTTTCTCTAAAATAACTTGCATACTTGCAAATCTGTATTCATAATTACTTGAATATGTCAAATCAAATTGTTTTTGCATATTAAAGCATCAATATTAAACCTATGGTCTAATAACAAAGACGTTTTGACATGCTTAACAATCTTTCAATTATATTTCAATATATGCCATTTCGGCCTACTTTTATCAGAGTTACAGCTGTCCCCAGTCGTTCCTCTGATAAAAACCAGAGATAAATAAATGCCGGCATGCGCAATAAATATTTTAGTAGACTGTAAGTCATAGTTAATAATCGATTCAGTTCAATTGCTTTTTAGTAAACATCTACTTTAAAATGACTCATCACAAGCATAATCTGATTAGTTTTAGTTAGCTAGATGTAAATTGAGCGTCTTAACGTTAATAATCGATCGATTCTTCATACGTTAATATTTCCGTTTCACCTTGAAACGGAAGGATATAGTTGCTCAAGTCATCGAGTCGAGTTCGTGGTCCAGTGGTAGAGCGCCGAACTCCAGATCTAAAGGTCGTGGGCTCTATCCTCCCGGCGGCTACGTTATTTATACTTGAGTAAGATAATTAATCCACATTGCCTAGTACTGGTTCTACCCAGGAAGCCATCGAGAGTGAATAATCTAAGCTGCAAGAACCTGATCGCAATCGATGTAAAATAAATATGTTTAAACTATCAATTCGTTCCGCCGCGTTCCCAGATGTGACGAATTGTGCCAGAGGGTTTGCAAAGGGTACTATTGTGAAACACGGGCAAGAGAGAATGATATATGCAAGAAGCTTTTCATTAAAAACAATACAGGATTAAGAAATCTAGGTGTTAATTTTAATGCTTGATATATACGTCAATATTGCCCTGTGTCTCTTTCTTAAAGTTTGGACATAACTTGGCATTTAAACTGAAGACAGTTGGTATAAACGGCCATCTACTATAGTAATGTGTTCACACTACCTTCATGCTCCAAAGCAAAGATGTATTTCTTTATAAGAAATACATGATAGATTGCCCTAACACAATTAATGAAAAACACCTGCTTTAAGGTTTTAATATGTTTACTTCTTTCAAATGTTATAATGGACGGAACTCTTCATTGATTACATGTAAAACACTGTTCTCCTGCGATAGAATGTCTAACAGTGATTTTCAGTTATCTATACAAATCCTCTCTCCCACACCCAAATAAAATAAGCTCGAAAAATGTCCGTAACTTGATGTTGATATTCATGTCAATGGAAATCATAATAAAGCTCTATGCTTTATAATAAACATGACTTTCTTCCAGCTGTGAGAATTATTAAGTGTATTGCGATAAGACGACCGTACATGTTTTGGTCCACTCTTGTATATGCATTCAGTTTTCTATGGACGCTTTTAAAGCGATCTTTTCTAAAAAGTCAGTTACACGATCAGTAAATTGTTGTTTGAATTTTCCGAAGAGTGCCTAAATATGATTAATGTTCCCCTCGTAGAACCGTAAATTAATCGGGAGGATGGTAACTAAAATAAAAGCTTAACGGAACCATTAGTGTACCATTTACCGGATGTTCCAGAGATATTTCTTTTCTGTGGGGTTAAGGATTAAGGAAGTTGTTTTATTGTTTAATACACTCCTCAAAATAATTTAAGGACCACAATGTATAGAACAGTAATGATTACTTAATGTTTATTATTGCGGATTTTATATTCATATAGGAAGTTAATACATGTATGTAATAAAACACTTGTACATGAATACAGCTAACTTGAAAATTGGAGAAAGACAATATTTTTTTCAATTACAGCACTTTAATAAAAAATGACCCAAATCTAAACATGGTCCTTAAATTAATTTGAGGAGTATAACACACACACACACACACACACACACACACACACACACACAGTCTTGAACTGGGTGCGGAATACAGTCTAAATGCAGTGTACATTTAGTGTTGACTGCGAGATTTGAAGAAAGATTAAGCATTCCTGCAGCACTGACGGGAGTAATAGTTATATGGTACGAACAATGTGTTGTAAATTAGTTCCAGTCTACAGGAAGCAGCTGCTGGTAGGTAGGGAGAATTATCATTATCTCATTATAATTTAATTTAATGCATTAGCACGTGATAGTAAGAAGACAACTGAGTGCAGTAATATAGTGAGAAAACTAGTTAAAGGTGGATGTTAGCGTTAACTAATAAACTTACGAATTATTCTACTCCGCTAACTGCAAATTTGTATTGCTCTATTGTGAGAAGGGGTAACATTGTGAGCAGTGAAATGGTTTTCTTTTAATTTCGAGGCCTATCTTTATCTTGATTAGTGTGGACTGTTTCAGTCCCTGCTTAAGCCATCGGTTAGCGTCTCGTCCACTTTCTTCTTCCGTAAAAAGGGGCGTCCGTGGCCGAGTGGTTAGAGTCTCTGACTTGAAATCAATTGAACCTCACCGCTGTAGATTTGATCCCAAAGGGGCCTGGCCATCTTTATGTGACGAACGTCTGTGGTTTTACCCAGGTGCCCGTGCACGATAAATTGACCTGGGGTCTTCCTTCACCAGTGGATGCTGGAAAGTCGCCATATGACCTTAGCTGTTGGTGCGATTATAAAATTCAATTCAATTCAATTCTTCCGTAAAAGTAATATCATACATGCATATGCTCTGTGCAAGAAATCAATGTGCTTGTAAATGTCCTCTTCCGTAAAAGTTGTATCAGACTTGTATATCGAGGGCTAAGTGGAACACTACTGTATCTTGTTCTTTATTTACATGCAGTTACAATAGTTTTCTACTAGGTCGTCCGATATATTTCTGTGCAAGATAGTGTGCCTGTGCATTTTAAAGCTTTGATCTTTGAATTGTAAAGACAGAATATGGCGATTAAACTGTCAAGGGTGTTGCAGTCTACTAGGTGGTGCTGGGGTAATTTATTCCAGAGCATAATGTCGTTTGAGAAGAAGGTCACGTGATAAAGTGGTGTTCTGGCAAAGGGCACACGGAATGTGTGCGAGTGACTAAGGAGATGTACCGCATCGGTAATCGGCTATAGTGTTGCGATTTCGATCAGCTTATGCATGAATATTTACATCATGATGACGTTTAGTTGTCCACAAATTAACAGTACCTAGCATGTATTAGGTACCTATAGACGAAATTCCCCATATGTTAAAGTCGCATTTGTTTCCTCGATATATTAAATTGTGTTTTAAGCAATGGTGGGAGTTCATATATTATCAAAGTGCAGGTCTCACACCTCTATTATCTCCCATTAAAGCTCACGGAGACAAAAGGAAAACAGGAAATAAGTCTAATATTTCCCCCCATTTTAGGCAATTTTTAATTTTGAAAAATGGGGGTTTCTTTGCTTTAGCATATAACTGCAGTGTAAAAGACAGCTACATAAAAACCCATGTTGATATGAGGTTTCATTCAAAGTGTTTGACCGAACCACCACATATGCATCTAGACAGTGTATGCACTTTTATTTTCCATAGGGATCACATAAACATGAGCGAGAAAAACACACCAACCCTGACTAACTTATGTATTTTATTGTTTTGAATTACTGCTATTGGCTATACTGATTGTCTTAACCAAACAACAAGGTCTGCTGCCCAACTTTGAAGCTCAGATGTTGGAAAAGGCTGTACAGTAACCCTGTGTGAAAATTAATTGTGGCGTGAGACCTTACGGGGCAATATATCAGTCGGCGTAATGTTTGACTTAGATTTCGCTTACTAGTCTGTTACTTATTATCGAACACCACTAAATGTTTACGGCAATTTTGTGGCACGTATTTGCAATTAAATTGGTCAGTTTTCCGCCATACTATAGTATTAAAACGCAATAAATCTCATTTCAGTCTGGTGCTTGTTTACAACTATATTGTGGGCATTAACCTTCGAGTATTTTGTCATAGACGATTAATTATGACCAAATATGCAAAGAATGAGCCAAGAGGCGAGTGGTAGCTGGTACGCGTTCTCTCGGCTGTTAGTAGTCCAGTATAAAAAAAGCCTGCCCGCAAGGCGTTGATAGTCTAAGTATATGGTTAAAGCAGCTATATATAGCTTGCATTACGGGCCGCTAGATTCAGTTGTGGTAACATTATTTAGTCTTGTTAGAAATTTAGACCTATTTGTTAATATTCTGTAATTTGTATTTGCATTTAAACTTAAACAGAGAATAGTTGTTGGTTTATTGGAAAAATCATCGTTTAATCTGTGAAACCTATAACTAGACCCCACCGGGAATTGAACACTGGGGGCATATTTAAGAAATAAAATATTACTAGCGGGGTTATATTGTCCCATAGCAAACGTGCTGGGCGGAACTTGAAGATCGTCGATACCAAGGGCCATATGCCCGCGGTTGTTTTGAAGTCCCAAATAACAGGAGCGGATCTCTCACAATATAAATACAACAGAAATGTTTTATTTATTATGCGACATCGATTTTTATGTATATATTGCACACATCTTAGAGAGATTGAGCATAACAAAACAAATCTCTTAATATACATTGTATGCCAATCTCTCAGCGCCAAACGAAGAAAATAAACAATTTCAACGGTTTGCTTTTAAATAACGTAACCGTTGTTTTGGGTGTTTTCTGACGTTATGTTTTCTGACGTTATTTTTTCTGACGTTATGTTTTCTGACGTTATGTTTTCTGACGGTTTTTTTATGACGTTATGTTTTCTGACGTTATTTTTCTGACGTTAAAAATCGTTTTAAATGACGTCCCTTAAGGTCTTCAAAGGTACTTTAAAACCCGCTCAAAAATCAATCAGCATTGGGTATTTTATCAAACTATGTTAGATTTAGTAGTCTACCCACTTGACTGCTTCACTGGGGTTTAAACCACGTTCTAGGCTGCACCAAACCACATTCTGCCCTAGTGTGATCCAAATAAAACAGGACATTGTAAATAAAAATATCCCCGCCAGGTTTTTTCTCTAACAAACAAGGAAGCACTAAAACGCAACACAGGTATAACACATACATGCATATATAATATAAAAGAACAAGCCTAGAAAGCCACACAGCAAGTACTCAATAACTTGGCAGAAGCCAGAGCAACAAAAGAACAAACTGTTAAGGGTTCGACAAGACAAGATTTAAGACAAACATCAAGCGCTACATTTTTTGAGGATTTAGGTACATGTCATCATACTGGCGAACTGTAAGTGGGTCAACCACTAACATGCAGTGCTTTAAACGATTTTATCAAGAGTGTCCTTACCTCTTTTGATAAACGTTTTAATAAGTTTAATAAAGATCGTATGAAAGTGATTATAACCATGGATCGTACGAAGTTTGTAAATCACATCACCATACTTGTGATAGTCCTTGTGGCAGAAAAGTTCTTAAATTACTTGTATATGTTCAAATGTTAAAGTAGATCAAGGTTACGATAATAAACTTTCACAAAGCGTTTTGGAAGTTAACGGTAACGGTAGTGCTGCTGGAGTAACTTTTGAATTAAACAACTATGACAAATATTAAAGTCCTCAACATGACTACTCTAGAAAAACGAAGAAGTTGAGAAGCATATACCCCTCATAAACCTGTACACGTGTATTTATTTGTATTTTCACTGCCATTCGTCGACATAGTCTATGTGAAGATGGTAAAACTTCCTTGTCAATTATGTACATACCTTACGATGGTCAATGCCTCCTCTGAAAACAGATACTATTTGCGCAAATCAAACTCCACTGTTTTTCACTGTTTTTCATCTAAGCATGTATGTATGTGCAGAAATACCAAGTGTAATTTATAGAAAAATATTTAAGAAAATGGCATGCGATCAAAATTGTCATAAGTTGTTTCATAAAACGTGGCTCTTTTTGCGAATCATTTTTTACGATTTTATAATACAAACATTTTAAAGTATACAAACTAGTCAATGATCAAGTCAATGACATTGTCATTTTATCAAGTTCAGGAGACAGACATTTTACGTACTTTGAATAAATGTCTTAATATCTTTAATCGAAAAAACAACAACACAGCAATATACGTGATTTAGTATATACATATATGTCTTCTTCGTTGTCATTTCTTCGTCAGTCATCTAGTGTTTGTCATAGGGTATCTTATATGATGTTTTGTAGAAGTATTTTATCACAATTTGGCCGTCGTAAGTAAGAATGGGCAATTATGTATATTTTAACCCCAGTAAGGATATTGTTCATTAAATGTGTTACGCATCAGCTATTGTCTCATAAAGGCCCCGATCACAAACAGTAGAGTCAAACTTCCCAAACAATACAATTATTCTGTGTTAGGAAGCAACATAATGAACTTTAAATATGTTAACCTTGACCTAAAACAGTCACTAGCGCAGTGGTGGAATGTCGTTAGGTAGATTGAAAACACAGATTGACTAATCCCACTGACAATATATGACAGGTAGTATCATTTGCAATATCTCTTCATAACATTATATCGGGCTAAAAGTTTCAATAAGTTTCAATAATATACCACGTTAAAACAATAAACTGGTTTCAAATTGCTTAGCCTTTTGTTTTAACAAAAATGAGACAAGAAAGATGGGTATATTTAAAATGTCAATGAAAATGACAATATATAACATAAAGAATGGAAAGGTCAGTAGTCAATAAGGCCTATAGCCTCGCTATTATCCTGTTTTGGAAAAAAAACACAGTGTAAATAAAAGTACATCCCATCAAAAAAGGAAATTTCAAACAATAAAGTACGCATCAAGAGAAATTAGCAGACAATACACTAAAGGGTAGTTGCAGCCAAAGACAAAACCAATCTAGGTTACGACCAAAGAGCATTGGGACGAAAGTTCATGAAGGTTTGCAAAAAAAGGTATGTGATTATAGTCAATTCCGACGTTGCACCAAGCCATACCTTTTACTTACCTAAATAGTTCACAATTATCAACCGCTCCTTTACAAATGGACGTTAAATCATGAAAATGATATTTAATGACTATGATTACCGTTTTTCACCTTTCCTGTTTAATATGAAAATGCCTCGCCTTTATCAATATCACTCTCCAAATATATATTATACTGACGGTTAATGAAAACGCACAAGTAGATTATATGTGTGTTAAATGCTATTGCTTACTAGGTAATTTATAACAATCACTGCATATTTTGATATTGAATGATATTAATTCACAATTGAAACACTGATTCTCTCATAAGTCCTAAATATGGTGTATAATGTTCAATTAAAGTTATACGGGTAGAAAACAAAAGCCACACATCGGGTATGCCCAACCGTTTTACCGTTCCGAGGATATCATCCCGACGTTACGTTCTTTTAGCAAGATAACGACAGACCACACTCGGCTAGAGTAACAAGTGACGTTGTCTTGCTGGAATAGGTGACGTCGGTATGCTTTCTCAGGAACGGTACACGGGTTAGATATATACGTGGTGTTTAGATGTGCGACTTTTGTGTTCTACCCGTGTGACTTTAATTGAACACTGTACACCATGTTTAGGAAAGTTGAGCCAATTAGTGATTTCAATTGTTAAATGATATCGTTGAGTTGCCAGATATGCATTTCTGATTATAACTTACTTTAGCCCTAAGATTTAACACTCATATATTCTACTGGTGCGTTTTCATTGACCGTCAGTATATCTGAGATTATGATACTTAACAAATGCTGAGGGATTTGAATAATGTGTTGTATGTGATATAAATAAACTTTAGTAATAAGACGTAATACAAAGTACAAAACCATGCCAATGGCATGGTCATTGATATTTTTCTTTGGTCATAGCAGATTGCCGAGGGATTAAAAGTACTGTACACATGTGATATTCATGAATGTTTCTAAATAATATTTTAAAGTACATAGCAGGTCTAATAGACAGAGACAGAAACCAAGCACATTTTAATCAAGGTCTTTATAATAACACGGATACGGCTTTCCTAATAAATATCCGATTGCAATTCTAAGAAATACTATGTACCTGCAACCTCAGAAGATGTCTCAGTCAGAGAGTGACACCACACATACATATATCAGACTAAATCCATCATACATAGCTCAACTAGGAATGAATTATAGAGTCTCACTATTTAACCAGAACAATATGTGAACAACTTATTATATAAGCACAATGTATGAATGATGCACCTGAGGTATTATTATACAATTGCCCCATTTTGCTACTGAAAGTTCCAGATGTTACCACTAGTGTTAAACATTTTATGTTTGTGGTGTGTCATATTTTCTTTTATTTGTCCTTGTAATTTGTATTTGTTTAGAATATCTGTTTTTGATTTACAATATTCTCTGAATGCACATTTCCCGTTCGACTTTTATATCTACTTTCTTATAAATATACTCACGGTCAATGAAAACGCACCACAAAACAAATCCTTTTAAAAGTTAGAATTTTGGCATTTTGGACAAAATATGATACATAATCCACATAACGATTATAAATCTGGTATATTTTGCGTGCATATCTGGATTTAGTGCATTCCACATTGGTGTCATGAAATGCAATGCATGTGAATTATCGGATTTCTTCAGTTACATTGCACAAATATATCGTTTTCTCAAAAACAGTCATTGCATAATACAGGCAGAAGTCAAACAATAAAAAGCCAGTAAAACTAATTGGGATGTATTCCGAGACAGAGTACATGTAATGCTGCTTGAAGTTTAGTCGAACAGTTTTCCTTTAATGATTATCTATAGTAAACAATGTTAAATGAAAAGGTAAATAACTGCGTTAATCGCTGGTCATAAATGCCTATCAGTAAACATGTGGTGTTAATGCATTGACCGTTAGAATATATCTCGAAGGTAGAAATTTATCAAATTACTATACAGTGCAACACGATTATTTTATCATCAAAACGAAGCATTTTTTTGAGTCATTGCTGCTTTCAGCTCTCCGCTAATTATATATGTTCCTTTCATTAATGTTGACTTGATATTATATTGATGTTTGATGATATGTAGGGTTTATAGTAATTATTAGTTTGTTTTCATGTTTCAAAAATTGTGAAATGCATTAAGTTGTCCAGCCTTAATTCCATTAAGCGATGGGAACGCTTATATAAGATCGATTTTATAACTGATATTGTGACAAGAAAACACGTTTAAAAGCATAATTTAACGAAGAAATGCCACAACATGTTTCAAATTATCTATTAAGTGTTTCAATTTACATTATGCAAACTTTTAGGCTGAATTTAAGGGTTTATTTCATACCACAGCCAACCCCGTTTTCACTTTTTGGAGACGGGGTTGGATGGGGTATGAAAGTTGATACTCGGAACACGTAATTACAGTCACAATGGGTAAGGAAACTGTTTCTAGAAACGTAATGGTACATGTATCCGTCTTTTAAATGTATCCATGAAACTGTTGTTTGTTTTGATCGCGTGTTCTTGTTTGGCTGCTTTCTTTGAAATCTTCATTTTGTATATATTAAGAAACAAGTGATGGAAACAAGAATTAGAGGTCACGCCACTTATCGGGTATATTAAGCATACTTTAGTATACAAGATCATATGCTAATGTTTATCGAAACGTTATGATACATTGGAAATTCATAGTGTAACACTATTGTCTGTGAACAAAACACTCTTCTTGTTATCGTCAGTTGTTTTACTTAAGCACATGGTAAAGTATAAGTTCTTAATAATAAATATGCTGTTAACTAGTTCAACATTTTTTAAAAGCGCGGCGGCGTTCTGTGCCTTATAGCCGATATCAGCTTTGCAAGTAAGCATTTTAGACAGACCTAGATCAAGGCAAGACGAACTTTTTGTAAAAGTGTCAAACAAAACCAGTCTGATCATCAATGTTATTCCACCATTTCAAACATTACTTAAAATTGTATGGCCTCTATTTGTCAATGTTATGCGACTTAATCAGTCTCTTATCACGTTTACTATGTATATGCACGTAACTGAATAAAAGCTTCTGTAACGTCAACAATAAAATCACACAACCTTCATTGAAAGAAAAAGTAAGTTCATAGATCCGTAAAAAATGTCATAACGAAATCAGATTTAAACAAGGCACATGTATATGTAAGATTTACCGAGAATATAATTTTACGGCATCAGTATGGGAAAACAATATAATTATTTAGTTCGAACAGCATGTAAAACAGCATCAATAACTACCAATATACTTAAAGCTACAGACGCTATAATACTTAAACTGATACTAACTTATGAATATGAATAAGTCGGGTGTGAAGTTGTTTCAATTCGACGAGCGGCCAAAAAAGTCGGTATATAAGCCAAAAATCAATACATAAAATATCACATTTTTTTGGAAAATTAAACATAATCGCTTAAATACGCCGAGACGTTAAAAACCGATGTTCTCACGGGAATTAAAAATTTAGACTTATGAATTCATTATAAGAATGAATGAATGAATGAAAGTCTTTATTTACAGAGGGTAACCCAATTAGTATAAACTAATCTTCCTTGGGGCCCTCTAAAGCAATATTTACATACATACAAATACATAATTATATAGCAATATAACAATCAGCATAACAAATTCAAAGTTAGCATTATTCATAAACATGATCAACATGATAACAATGTTACACAACAACATAATACATACATATGGCGGCAGAGGTTTAACTTACAGACTTACATATGGCCATATTTACAATTTTAGCTTTATAACTGTTGATTCGAATTTATCCACTTAGTATAATTTACTGTGAAACTTTTAATACTTTCGCTCTGTCTTATTTCATTTGGAATGTTATTCCATACTTTTACCCCAGAGTAAGACATACTCCCTTTAAAAAGTTCTATATTTGGTTTGGGTATTAAAAAATCCGATTTATTTGAAGAACGTAAATGATTTGGACGCCTGACATTGTAATTGAACATATTTGGAATATATGACGGGACTGCATTTTGCGATACCCTGTACATAAATTTGGCTTTATGAAGTGAAACCCTCTGTTCAATATTAAGAGAATTAATTATATTTAAAGCCTCGCTTAAAGTGGTATATTGTTCACCTAGAATGATACGACATGCTCTTCGTTGTAATCGCACTAAAACCTGGATATTTGATTGTTTTGTACTACCCCAAATGATACTACAATAGTCAAGATGTGGTTGGACATAGGCTTTGTAAAACATTATTCTATAATTAACAGGAATAAATACTTTAATTCTTGATAATAGCCACAAATTACTAGATATTTTCTTCCTAAGAAATTTTATATGCGTATCCCATTTAAGGTTTTCATTTATATATATGCCAAGAATTTTATCACCTGTTGTGATTTCCAGATTTAAGTCTTTATATTTCAAATTTAGAGGTTGATTAACTAATCTTGTCCGTTTCTGGGGTGTCGTTATCAATATTACTTTTGTTTTTGAAGCATTTAATACCATACCATTGTTTAGACACCATGTACTGACGTTATTCAAAGCAGCTTGTAAATTCATTTCAACTTCTAATTTAGATTTATTTATGTCATATATTGTAGTATCATCTGCATACATATCAACGTTTGAAACATTATCCTGTACATACATAGGCAAGTCATTTATGAATAAAATAAATAAAAGAGGCCCTAGAATAGACCCTTGCGGGACCCCGCATGTCGTAATTTGCTTTTCAGAGAGAACACCGTTTAAGTTCACCGCTTGAGTTCTATTTGTAAGATAAGACTTGAACCATTTAATAGTATTATCTCCACATTTGTAAATTTGTAATTTTTTTAATAGTATTTCGTGGGAACATAAATCGAATGCTTTAGAAAAATCTAACATAACAACGCCTACAAATTCTCCATCATTTAAAGCTGTTAACCATTTATCTATCATACATACTAATGCTGTTTCGCAGCTATGTTTTTTTCTAAACCCACTTTGGGATTTACATAATAATTTATAATGATTAAGGTAATTAACAAATGAATCATGCACATGTTTTTCAATCAATTTTGAAAGAGTAGGTAAAATTGATATTGGCCTTTAGTTATTTACATCATTTGATGAACCTTTTTTAAATAAAGGATTAACTTTTGCGCATTTCCATTCATCTGGGAAAACACCTTGTTTTATACTACAATTTATAACATACGTAAGACTATTTGATATAACATCGGCTGATAATTTTAAAAGTTTTGGCCCTATTTGGTCAAGTCCTGTAGCTTTGGATACATCTAAATTATTTAACATTTTACGCGTTTGGGATTCCGTAATCAGAGGAATGTGAAAATACATATGATCAGGAACTTTTGTTTTTACAAAATCATTTACTTTATCAAAATTTGAAGTTGGAATAGGTTCTTTTAAGTTAGCGGCTACGTTTACAAAAAAGTTATTAAAAGTATTTGCAATATCTTGGTTATCAGTAATATCTATTCCATCTTTATGAATGCTTTTTATTAAATTACAGTTGTTTGTCTTTTTTGTAGACGCACCATGTTCTTTAAATATTTTCCAAACTGTTTTAGGGTCTGATTTTCCTTCCTCAATTTTTCTTTCATAAGATTCTTTTTTATAATTATCTATCAATGTACAAACTTTATTTCTTGAAACTCTGTAGTTATCCATATCATTTTTAGCCTTAAATTTATCACGTTCTTTAATTTCATCTAAAATATCAGGTGTAAACCAATCTGGTTGTTTTATGTGTTTAACTCTGTGAATTCTAATTGGGACGTGATTATCTACAACACTTGAAAAATTAGACACCCAAGTGTGAAGTACTTCATTAGTAGATAAATCGATTTCAGCATAGTTCAGTATTTGTTATATTACTGAAGTAGTATGTTCACAGTATTTCTGAGGTCAACATTGAGGTAGTATCCATCCAAACCCGCCCGCGTCCCGCACCCCGCCCAACTCCACCCCGTACAAACAATAATTTGTGTATTGCTGAGAATGTTTGTGATATTATAAAAATGATAGTATTTCACAATCAACTGAAATATGACTATTTCACAATATTTCTTCAGAACCATTTCGCAATATTTCATCACCTGTTGACGTCACTTCCACGCATGCGCAGTTTGAGGCCAAAGGGACCCATTTACTACTCTCAATGACTTGGCAGAAGCCAGAAGCAACAAGAGAACAAACTGTTAAGGGTTCGACAAGACAAGATTTAATCAAGCGCTACATTTTTTGAGTATTTAGGTACATGTCATCATACTGGCGAACTGTAAGTGGGTCAACCACTAACATGCAGTGCGTTAAACGATTATATCAAGAGGGTCATACCCTCTTTTGATAAACGTTTTAATAAGTTTAATAAAGATCGTATGAAAGTGATTATGACGATGGATCGTACGAAGATTGTAAATCACATCCCATAGTTGTGATAGTCCTTGTGGCAGAAGAGTTCTTAAATTACTTAAAAGTAGATCAAGGTTACGATAATACACTTTCACAAAGAGTTTTGGAAGTTAACGGTAACGGTACGGTAGCCCTTCTGGGGTAACTTTTTAATTCAACAACTATGACGAATAGTAAAGTCCTCAACATGAATACTCTAGGAAAACGAAGAAGTTGAGAAGCGTATACCCCTCCTTCATAAACCTTTTCACATGTATTTATTTGTATTTTCACTGCCATTCGTCGACATAGTCTATGTGAAGATGGTATGACTTCCTCTTCAATTGTGTACATACCTTACGATGGTCAATGCCTCCTCTGAAAACAGATACTATTTATGCTTCTGGGCACCGTTTTATTAAATATCTTATGATAAGTCGTAAATCAAACTCAACTGTTTTTCACTGTTTCCTCTAAGCATGTATGTATGTGCAGAAATACCAAGTGTAATTTATAGAAGAGCGTAAGAATGGGCAATTATGTATATTTTAACCCCAGTAAGGATATTGTTCATTAAATGTGTTACGCATCAGCTATTGTCTCATAAAGGCCCCGATCACAAACAGCAGAGTCAAACTTCCCAAACAATACATTTGTTCTGTGTTAGGAAGCAACATAATAAACTTTTCATATTTTAACCTTGACCTAAAACAGTCACTATCGCAGTTGTTGAATGTCGTTAGGTAGATTGAAAACACAGATTGACTAATCCCACTGACAATGTATGACAGGTAGTATCATTTGCAATTATCTCTTTATAAAATTATATCGTGCTAAAAGAGTTTCAATAATATACCACGTTAAAACAATAGACTGGTTTCAAATTACTTATCCTTTTGTTTTAACAAAAATGTGACAAGAAATATGGGCATATTTAAAATGTCAATGAAAATGACAATATATTACATAAAGAATGGAAACGTCAGTAGTCAATAAGGCCTATAGCCTCGCTATTATCCTGTTTTCAACGCCCAAATTGGAGGAACAAAAACAGTGTAAATAAAAGTACATCCCATCAAAAGGAAATCTCAAACAATAAAGTACACATCAAGAGAAATTAATTAGCAGAGAATACACTAAAAGGTAGTTGTAAATATATATAAAAAGACCATTAGAAACACCTCAGGATGTACCACAAATGTACGGTACAACCACAGTAGTTGCAGCCAAAGACAAAACCAATTTAGATTACGACCAAAAAGCACTGGGACGAAAGTCCATGTACCTACCTCCATTGGAAGCATAGAACCTATGCCATACGTACATAATCGAAGACGGTTTGCAAGAAACCATCCTTTAAGGTATGTACATTCCCAAAGAAGGTTTGCAAAAAAAAAAGGCATGTGATTATAGTCAATCCCAGCGTTGCTCCAAGCCATACCTTTTACCTATGTAAATAGTTCACAATTATCAACCGCTCCTTTCCAAATGGACGTTTAATCATGAAAATGATATTTAAAGATTATGATTACCGTTTTACACCTTCCCTGTTTAATATGAAAATTCCTCGCCTTTATCAATATCACTCTCCAAATATATATTATACTGACGGTCAATAAAAACGCACCAGTAGATTATATGTGTGTTAAATGCTATTGCTTAGGTAATTTATAACAATCTCGACAATCGGTGCATATTTTGAAATTGGATGATATTAATTCACAATTGCAAACACTGATTGTCTCATAAGTCCTAAATGTGGAGTATAATGTTCAATTAAAGTTATACGGGTAGAAAACAAAAGCCACGCGTCGGGTATGTCCAACCCTTTTATCATTCCGAGGAAATCATCCCGAGGTTACGTTCTTTCAGCAAGATAACGACAGACCACACTCGGCTAGAGTAACAAGTGCCGTTATTTTGCTGGAATAAGTGACGTCGGTATGATTTCATAGGAACGGTAAAAGGGTTAAATATACGTAGTGTTTAGATGTACGACATTTGTGATCATTTTCGTTGGTCATAGCAAATTTCCGAGGCATTAAAAGTACTCCACGTACATTTTAATCAAGGTCTTTATATCTTATAAATAACTTAGACGTGATCTAGCACGTACGGAAAGAAAAGCTTCTGTAACATCAACAATAAAATCACACAACGTTCATTGAAAGAAAAAGTAAGTTAATGAATCCGTAAATAAATGTCATAACGAAATCAGATTTAAACAAGATACATGTAAAGGTAACATTTACCTAGAATATATTTTTACGGCATCAGTTTTTACGGGAAAACTTTATAATGATTTACTTCGAACAGCGTGTAAAACAGCATCAATATCTACCAATATACTTAAAGCTACAGACGCTATAATACTTAAACTGATACTAACGTATGAATATAAATAAGTCGGATGTGAACTAGTTTCAATTCGACGAGCGGCCAAAAAGTCGGTATATAAGCCAAAAATCGATACATAAAATATCACATTTTTTTGGAAAATTAACCGTAGTTGCTTAAATACGCCGAATCGACGTTCCAAATCGATGTTCACACGGGAATTAAAATTGTGGACTTATGAATTCATTATAAGAGATAAATCGATTTCAGCATTGTTCAGTATTTGTTATATTACTGAAGTAGTATGTTCACAGTATTTCTGAGGGCAACATTACGGTAGTATCCCTCCGAACCCGCCCGCGTCCCCCAACCCGTACACACAGTAATTTGAGTATTGCTGAGAATGCGGTTTTTATTCAAATCGATTTATTTCGTCATTTTAAAAGTAAGAATAAAACAAAAAAGCGTGTACGCATAGATAAATCTCTCCTCTGTTAAAACTGTGTGTGTGTGGGGGGTGGGGGGGGGGGGGGGTGGGGGGACCTTAACCAAGTAAATACACGACTGACGAGTTACAGACATGTTATTGTCAGTAACAAACACTATATAGTGTATTATGTGAATCACTGTACGCGTGAATCGAAAAAGTGCGCGTCTGTTACCTTTATGTAAATATTATATAGGGCATAATAAAACTTGATATAGTTTTTTAAACCTGAATATTTTACTCTTCTTTGTTTGCTGATTTGGTTCCTATCATTATGAATATGATCGATCTCCTGACTAAAAATATGTATATTGCTTGTGACACTTAACGTCTCACACCACAATTAATTTTCCATAGGGTTCCATTGTAATGTTTTTGTTCGTGGCGTTCGTGGCAAAAAATTACAACATGTATTTATGCTTTAATTCTTTATTGAGCCAATTTCTGCAATTTAAAACACAATTGAACTGTTTTTAATGTCATGTTTGCGCGACACCTATCAAAAGTTAGACAAAACTACAGCCCCGTGGTGATCAGACCCATGATGTGTAAAATGAGGCAGAATTAGCTATAAATCGTAAATCAACATGATTTTTTCTGTGATCTCTTCCTAAAATGATGTAGTTTTATAACCTGGTAAAGATGAATCAATGTATCCTGTAAAATGTAGAAAAGCGAACATATTTTTTTAATCTACCTCCTTCATCTGTAGGGCACGAGTATTCAAGGCAGACAAGGTTATACAGATTAATTAGGAATGTATTCACACCGCTTTAGATCGAACATATTTAAACATTGTTTGATATTTATTAACAAATTTTTTTAATGACAAAACAAATACCTTGAAAATGGACCTCTAGCAGCAGATATATCTACAGAGTAATCCCAATTCCAAATTCAACTATCATGTCAATTTATGTCACGGTAACATGTCAAACAACACGCTGCAGCTGTGTTTACACATAAAGGGACCTTAATTCGTCTACGGCAAGTGAACCGTTGCAATATTCAATAACTTCTCATCTATACTGTATATTCCCCCATTCATATTCTATATTTTGTTACTTTGTCATTTACATTCTATAATTGTTCATTTATATTCCATAATTGTTCTTTTATATTTTATATCATCATTTACATTCTGTATTTGTCATTTATATTCTATAATTGTTCATTTATATTCTGTATCACCATCTGTATTCTATAATATTATATATATATATGTGTGTGGTTTCTCTATATGCATATTGTATAAATGCACATTCATATTGTATAATTCCATATTTATGTTCAATAAAAAGTTTACATTCATATTGTATAATTGCATTTTGGGTAGAGTTTTTCAACAACGCATTTCATTGGTCAATACTCATGGAAACATGATAGAATCTGGAACTGGCCAGTATGTACAATCGCTTTACGTCATTAGAGGATTTCCAGTTTTATAAATAAAACAAAAACTGTCTTACCCTTTTCAGTCCTAAACAAAATTGGATTGATTTAATAGTATAAAAAAACACTGTTAAATAAAGCTAGGTTCAACCTAGATAGATTGACTAGATCGGCATTAGGAAATGACATATGTTTTGATAACACCCCAGTCCCCTGGAAAATCTCGAAAAATATCCTCACCCTACTGGAAATATATCTCGAAAACACCCATGGACTCCTCCACCACCATCCCCTTCAACACAGGTGGGTACGGATATTGCGTGGAATTAGCCGAATTAGACCAACAACGTTGACACCACCAGGGTAGGGACTTCAACAGAACTGGTATAATATCAACATTGGGGATTACTCTGAAAATGTTTCTTTTAGGGTGGGGATAGAACAATAAATTTTGAGACGGAATCTTAGTTAAATTGATAATAAATAGATTTACACCACCCATGGTTATTTACATGTGCGAGATGGTGGAGTATATACTGATACATCTTGAGGGTCCTTCAAATATGTTAGGTCTTTTTGCATCATAATATATGTTATTAAATACACAATATTCTCAAGATTTAGATAAGTGCATTGGACTGTGTAAACTAGAAGGTCGTGTGTTCGAGTCACGAAAGAGGCAAAAAGTGCTGTCTTGTAAATTATAATGCTACCTGTGTAGAGATACGATTTTTCACTGCTCGATGTCCTGCGTTAAATGTGATCGCTTAAATACACGATTTTGCCATTAGCTGGTGAACATGAAGTTACAAATAAAGACACGCCTACAAAGAAGAAAGCAATGAATACAGGGTCTGTAGCTTTAAGGACCTATTTCCAGCCTATTTTATATAGTGGGGGAGAAACTTTGTATAGGTAACTGTAAATCACTGTTAGACATATAATTGCATGAGGAAATGGTGGTTTTCAATTTTGTTTCAGTTGATAAGACCCTCCAAAATACAGCTTTGTATGAAACCAACATAATTTAGTGTTGTGTGTTTTTCTTCTAAACCAATGAATTATCAAAACAGTTTTGTATTTAGTACAACTTAACTTGTTAATTTGCTTTTATTGTCTTCATTAAAGTAAAGTTTGAAGTACTATATACTGCAAAACCCTAGAAACTTTTCAATAATGCTTTTCAAAGAGAAAACGTGTGCGTATACGCGTTTATTTATCCTCGCTGTATTGCACTAAGCATTTTAGCGAGCAGACCTCGGTTTTAAAATCTCATCCGAAGGACTGGTAAGGTAGGAGTGCTAACCATTACACCACGGCGCTACTTTATAAGAGAAAATGTAACTCGGGCATCAGTTTATATACCTGAGCTAATCGGTCCTGTAGCAAGTTAGCAGTAAATAAGCATTTTCAATGATCATTAATAGGTCCTTAAAGCTACAGACGCTTTAATTAAACTAGTACTAACTCTTGAATATGAACGAGTCACGGTTGAAGTAGTTTCAACTCGACGGGCACCCCAAAAGGCGGTATATAAGCATTTTATCTGGCCTTCGAACAGGTAGCATCGATCAACATACGGCTTCCAATTATATTTCCTGAAGAAGAAAAAAAGCCCGGAACAGGATTTGAACCAGTAACGTTTAGCTTATATTTGTGATTGTTCGTATTGATATAACCACTCGGCACGAATATTTGTTGGTACGTTGTAGCATTTTTCAATAACTAGCGCAGACACAACAACTTATCAACCGCACATTAAAAGATCGAGATAAAGTTATTTTGAAACGGAATCCTGGTTTTAATTTGATATCAGATTTTATTACATCACGCATGGTTAATGTATATGATGTACTGAAACATCTGAGGTGCTTTCAAATGTGTTAAGTTATTTTGCATTATAATAAATGGTACTAACTATACCATATGTTCAAGAAGCAACTGTAGTTCGGTAGGTAGAACGGCAGTCTGTAACTGAATGTTCAATTCCCGAGAGAGGCAAAAAACATTTCCTGCAAATTAGAATACATACTACCTGTACGATGTGTACTACTCGCTGTCTATACAGTAAATGATGTCCTGCGTTAAACTGATCGCTTAAATACCCGATTTCGCCATGAGCTGGTGAACATGAAATTACAAAGAAAGACAGGCCTACAAAGAAGAAAGCGATTTAAATACAGTGTAGCTTTAATATAACGACTCCAGTAGGGGTGGACAACAGTAAGAACCAAAATAATCTGTATTTGATAAGAATATGTCTATGACTATTTCTTATTGCTCACTCTCTCCGTGGGTGTGAGTCTTATTAACCTAGTGTATTGCCAGGCTGTATATCAATAGTCTTAATCACTTTAGGAGTTGCCTTGATTCTCAATGACTAATCCATACCAATTATCTAACTATAACAACCTGGATTATTTTCAAGCTCATCAATGTCAATGGCGTCGAAATATTAAAGCGCTCAGCTTTACATGGAAACAAGATAGTATCGTATTTATTACAGTATTGCATGTTTAACCACACACAAATGCTCATTTGTAAGGCGAAGCAGGTATAATGTTTTTACATAAATCCTTTTTTTCCAGCAGCGACTAGAAGAAACACCCAAGCATTTAAACAGTTTGCATCCAATTCAATCCTGATTTACTACTTTTTCTTTTTTTTGAACCATAATCAATGGCCCGTTTATTAATATATATATACAAAACAAAAACAAAATGTACATAATCATAAAGTATATCAAATGTGTCTTCACATGCTTCATTTTAAGCCACATACATAATACAAACAAATAACTAACATACATTTATTTTGTTTTCATTTCTATTTACCATAGTCAATGACCCGCTTATTTTATTATCATTCATCCATCCATCCATCCATCCATTCATTCATTCATTCATTCATTCATTCATTCATTCATTCATTCATTCCATTCATATATACACACACACACACACACACAAACATTTATACACAGATACATACGTTTACATACACGCATACATATAATCCGTACATAACATATATTTACATAAATATACACACATACATGTTTATGATTAATTCATTGATTATTATATTCACTCAATTATATTCATTCTTAGCATATTAAATTAATAAATTGTAATTTTGACATTTACATTTTTGGGACTTATTAATATATAGTATAATCACAAAATATTGAATGTGTGGAATATATATGTTGTTTCAATAAACAGAAATAAAACAATTAGTAATGGACATTTGATTTGTGTTTGTTTATTTTGCCGGTCATATACTATATATTAATAAGTCCCAAAAATGTAAATGATTGCAAAATATCAAGATGAAGCCAAACCTCAAAAACAAAACTAGGTTTCTTTCTGCTATTTTTCTCTATATGTATATTATTTTTTAACAATGAAAGAAACGTCCCTTATATATTCTTCTCCAAAAGCTCCACCAATAAAAATGTCTATAGATAACACACCCCATATCAACGAGAGAGCCAACCGTTGCGCTTAACATTAACGATGAACCCTTCAACATGCATGCTTCAACGGTATTAATTTGTTATTTCTAAACTTCAACATCTAACTAGTGACCTCTTAACATCAACGCTTGATCCTTCAACATGCATGCTTCAACGACAAAAGCAAACAACATGTGAGAAACAGCACGTATCAACCAGCTTGCATGCTTCAACGACACTTATTTGATACAATGAAGACAGTTGTATCTTCATCAGTTGCAACATGTAGGTCAACCCTTGCACGCAACCTACATTTATCAACCTGCTCTCTTCAACGGCCTTAATGTGGACCAAGTTGGCAACAACTATAGTTAGTTTCAATGAGCCCGTCAGCTTCAACTGTATTAATTTGATTCAAAGAAGTAATATCATCACCAAAACAAGGCTGCAACATGTAGGTCAACCGTTGCAACATGCACGCTTCAACGGCCTTAATGATGACCATATGGGTAACAACAACAGTTAGTTTCAACAAAATTAATTTGATACAAAATAGACGGTTTTATCAACACCTTATATAACAATTAGCAGAACCATTGGTCTGAACTTAGACAATACGTTGAATAGCAAACATCCCAACTGTTGAACAATTAACACAACCAAATACCAAGTTGTTGGGCTGTATAACCAATGCCTTAATTTTTGGAAAATGACCTTTCCTCTTTAATTGTGCGATGATCGGACAGGCTGTGGACCCTATGATGACGTCTACCTAAAGCCGAAAAGGACGGTGACCTTTGATGTTAGTCTACAATCTCGTCTTGTCGCGCTCTCAATAGATTATTCTCTTGTTGCTCCGGCTTCTGCCAAGTCATTGGGTACCTTTTTTGTGGCTTTCTAGTATATAGCTTTTTGTATTTGATATAAATACGAGCATCTTTGCGTTTTGCCTATATTGCCTATTTACTCTGCGTTGTTGGTTAGAATATAGTTCATGTGGGGGTTTCTTTATATATATTGTCCCGTTTTATTGGGATGACAGTAGGGTAAGTGTGATGTTGGGTGCACTCTAGAACCTGGTTTAAACCCCCAGCGGCCTGTTTTGCCACTGACAGTTCCAAGGCGGTAACCCTATTATCAAAATAAGTTTAAAAGTCAAACAGGAACTGCAGCTTTCACAGAACACAGTAAACCCAAAAACACGCAAAAAATGACAAACATGAATGGCAATGAAGGCATATGACGTCAAAAACATAAATAACATTGTTTTCGTGTTTTTGACGTCATATGCCTTTATTCCTTGTTTTAACATTGCCATTCATGTTTTTGTCAACCTCTGTGTGTTTGTGATATCTTGTCTTGCTGTAGAACATGCTGCAGGAATGGACAATAAAATAAATTGTTCTGATCATACCTATATACTAGGTATGATGATATGATAGCAAATAATTGATCAGTTGTAACATAATAAGTACCTATAACAATAATAATTACCCCAAACACTAATTACCCTCTACATTCCAACACTTACCTTTATTCCCAGTTATAAGCATGATAGCTTTATATACAAATTGTGATTTCAAAATGTGTAACAATATGTATGTATATCATTTGGAATTACAATGTGTTCAAACCAATCGTTCTTTTACAAGCGCATATTAACTACTACAAATTATATCCCCGCCAACGAAGTTGAAAGTGGCATTCTGGTTTGAGCTTGTCCGTCAGTACGCCAGTCCGTATTAGACCAAATCGTTTGTGTTTATCTGCTCATTCATTTTAAGGTGGATTGTTTTAATATGTTGCTTGCTGATTAGGTATGATGTAAAGATGTTAGCGAAGAAAAATGTGTTTCATGCGATCTTTTTTAAATAAGTTATGGCCCTTTGCTTTTATAACATATATTGCTTAGGGAAATATTGTGTGTCTTACTTCTCAGTCAGTTTTGGGCAGATTGTTTTAACAATATGCACGCCGATTAAGTATAATGATAATATGTAAGCGATAAACTACCCAGGCTTTACGAAGTAGTCATAAACCGGCCATATACAAATGTTCATTCTCTGTAACATACGGCAGACTCCTATCAAAGAGTTTTGCGGGACGATCGTCGTAACCAAACAGTTGGCAATTCGCCAACACAAATGTCGCAGTCATTTTCATATCAACCACTGATAATGTCCGGTAGGCTTGTATTAAGGCTACGTCACGCTGTAATTTGACGGCTATTTGGTTAACTGGTTTACTTAGTGCTTCACAAAATACTTCAACCAACGATGCCTGTGATACATTTTCAGCCTCTGAAGCTGAAACTGGCAATGCTATGTTTTTTTGAAAGAATCCATTTAAGAATCCATCCATGTTGCAGTATCAAGCGCAGTCTCTTTATCAAAGTACCTAAACGATACATTGAAGTTTAGGTTTATTTTCCTTAATCGTTAAAGAATATAAACTGAATCTTGCTGGAATGTTTCTAATTTTCCATTTTGGGTCGAATTTTACTGGCAGCGGAGTGTTGTAGGCAAGGCACGATTTTTCGAGTTCCATGCGTCTGTCGCTGTATAATCCGTCCAAAGTTAAACCTAGATTTGCAGTTTCATTTTTCTCGCTTTTCTGAAACAGCAAAATTATTAGGTCATTACAGCAATCAACATTACATGGTCCCGCCTTAGTTCCATTTAGCGATGGGAAAGCTGACATTATCACGATTTTATAACTAATATTTCGACAATAAAACACGTTAAAAACATGTTTGTGAATGAAAAATGCGAAAACCCGTTTAAAATTACCTGGGGAAGGGATTGGATGGGGTATGAAAGTTAATACTCGGACCACGTAATGAACAACCCCTACTCCAAGAAGCGAAAACGGGGTTGAATGGGGTATGAAATAAAACCTTAATTTCAGCTTAAAAAGTTTGCATATTGTAAAATTTAAACATTTAATACGTTAGTTTGAATAGGTTATTGCATTTGTTCAGTAAAAAATGTTTTTAAACATGTATCCGTTATAAAATTCTATTAATAAAAGCTTTCCCATGGCTTAATGGAATTAAGGCGGGACCACGTAATATAAAACATTTTATTCATATATTGTCTTGGATAAATTAACTGCTGCATTGAAATACACACTCTAAGTGCCCTGTCAAAAATAACTGAAAAGGTGATACCTTGGAAACAATACTATGTAAAGGTACACTGACATTTTAAACCTTAAGGTAAAATATATCGGAAAAAAAAGAAAATTAAAGGGAATGAAATATGAAAATACTAGTTCTTTTACACCTTTATTGTATGAGTTATGGTGTGTAAAAGTTATTGCAGATGTTGAAAAGGAATATATGTTAAAACGAAATACATGAACACACCAATAACTGTGTCTGTACATCCAACGATAAGTGTATAGTATCGTATTTGACAGAAGTGTATAGTATCGTACACTCCAACAATTTGAGTGATATAACGCATTAAGCAAATCTTCCGGGTAAAACAGTTTGTAGAGAAACAGATCAGTGCTGCGAATTTAATTGCTAGTAGCTAATTATTGGTGTGTACGCAATGAGACAGAAGTATAAGGTGTCGTATTTAACTGGAGATTTACATAATCATTGCATCAGGAGCCGTTTATATCTGCGAACTCTAATAATACGTAGCAGTCAAGTGTGTTATCCGAGACTATACATTCGAGTTACATCCAATTTGCTTACACGCGACGAAAGGTGTCATGGTGCTGTTTGTCCTATACATTTCGGTCATTTGTAAAATTGAAATTTTACCGCTTTAATTTACTATTTGGCATTCTAAAGTGTACATGTTTTTAGATTCATATTCAAATCAGTGGCATGATGCACCTCGACGAACTAGCTCAACATTTATGGAAGAAAAAAATGTATTATTTAAAAAGTAAGTTAAGAATGCATTTGTTTGCAGTAGCATTAATAAAAACATAATAACATTATTTGGCAATATGTTATGTTACCTGGTAAACGGCGGTTGTTCTGTATGTACGTTGTTATTTGACGGCGTCCCAGAAAGGGTGAACAGTGGTATTGACATTACCGGATCAATTATTTGTTCTAACACGAATTTTTTCTCATAATATCTGATATTGCTTTTGGCATTTAGTGATTCGGAGATATGTATCGTCGACTTCAGTTCTGTAATAAGATAAAAATGCCAAATATGAGACCAATCTCACTTTAGAAACCAGAGTACCCAAACGCAATAGCAATGTAGGTCCGCACTTTAACCCAAACAAAATAAAATGATCAAATTAAACAGTCAATAAACAGGACAATACACAACACAAAAGTGGAGATAACACAGTATATAACTTTAAAAATAGAAAATAATAATTACATATTTGACAAGAGAGATGATTTTAACTTTGATATTATTGATTATTCTCATTTAGAGTGGATATTCCCCGAGCAATTTCTTCTGAAGTCTATTTTACTCAACTTATTCGTTCTAGAGCGTGTTGTCGAGTTGAGGAAATTAATATTCGTATTCTTTGTATAACTAAAAGCTATTTCATCAGGGCTACTACCTTTGCCATAAACATTGAAAAACATTCCAAACATTACATTTGATCAACGCAACACGTTTGCATAACGAAATAAGTTGTTTCTTTATAATATAGGAGGATATTCTGATGTTTCACGTAGAAAACAATAATCAAAATACTGAAAGTCCTGAGCGGCGTACGTTGGTCGAATAGAATTTACTGTCTAGATCCTTTGTCATGTTGAAGGGGCGTGAAAGAAACAGAATGCGGTGCATTTGTTTTGTTAAATTTGTGTTAAAACAAATTTATGCCATTTTTGTGAAGAAGCCTGCCATTAGTTTTTTTAAGACAATATTATCAAATGTGGAATGTAATGTAAACTGCAAGCAATCCTTGTTGGTGCAGATGCTCGAATTTCAATGTCTAGTCGCTTTATTGGTGAACTAAATTGAAAGAGATAATTCAATAGAGGAAATAGTGTGCGAGATACAAGAACATACAACAGAGCTACAGATGAGCAGTTGGATATTTACCCATTGGTATATATTTACATGCGTATTTCATGATTTCAATTGGGTAAAATAAAACGATAAAATTGTGTGACATTGTCTTTTACAAGGTGACTGGGCGGACTTCAACAGTCCATGCATTGCTCAATTTGCATTGGTTGTTTTATTATTTGACAGTTTCAATTACTTTATTGGTGCCCATGCTTTTGGTTTTAATTGGGTATTTTTACATTTTTAATTGGGTATTTAAGCTGCTTATCCGTAGCTCTGCAAACAATGTTTTAAAAGGACCCAGGGCACTCGTGAAATGGTTATCTAGCATTTAAATAATAATTTATCCAGTCTCCCGTGCTTGCAATCCGAATTGATATACATTCCGATCTTTGGAAATCGATGGGCCGATATTTAAAGATATCGGTAATAAGTTCTAAAATAGGCTTTTGGTTATTTACTTGAATTTCGAATAGTTGGTTCCACTACTCCAGCCTTTAAATGTTATGAGTATTCTTTAATCACCCTTAGGATATGTTGCACCTGTTCCAGCCAAAGTATTTTTCAGCAATAACAGCTATTTTAATAATACCTACATCAATTGTATATCATTAAAACTGGAATGGTTAGTGGTAAATAAAAAATACATCAGTTTTGAAATCGGTTGAGATTTAACTATTTTACGGCTAAAAAGCTTTTTTGCTGGGGCTTTTCACATGTACATTTTTTGTTGATGGGACAGCAGCAAAGTAAAAAATCTCCAATAACTTCAGTTATTCTTAATATTTTTCTATAAAACTTTCAGAGTGTCTGAATTTACATGTACTCAAAATAGTCAAAACGTTGTTTTTTGTGTAATAAATCTTATATATCATGTATATACAATAATATATTCTTTTTTCTAATTTTTTATTAGCAGAATTTTGCATTGAAAATGCCCTGTCTAAAACAAATTCCTCACGTGATTTTTTTTATTTCTAAACCGATTTTGAAAAGTAAGGCATTTTTATTTTCAACTAAAAATGTCGGTTTCACCGACATACAACATACTTAGGAATTGCAATGTGTATTTGTAAATGTTCAGAGATCTGACTTCTAGTCCGGTTCACTTGGTTTAAACAATATTTATTTCGTAATTTTTACATACATATGATGTACAAATTATAAACAGTAAGGATCTGAAAGCTTATCAAAGCTTATATAAATCATCTCTTTATACATTTTTGAAAACGATGTAATCTATGGAATGCGAACACTTGTGTTTCAATTTTACCCGATGCATTTATGGTGCCATTTGGGTATTTTGTAGACGATTGTGTTGTATCTAGACTTTATATAGGCTCTTTATTTCAGAGGCTATAACCACACTTTCAGGAGTAAGCAATACAATGACAATATTTACCATAAGCGTAACTTGATTAGAGACTATACTTCGTTTCGTCAGTAGGTAGGTCGAAGGCCAAATACACAGTAGATTTAAACTTTGCCTTTAAAATGTGTTCTGCGCAAAACCTCAAAAGTAGATATAAAGTTTGAACAGGAAACATAGCATTCAAGGCCCATAGTCAATAAAAACCACGCACAGAAACAAACAATAATTACAAAAAAAAAATGAAAGGCAAGATACATGTATGACAATCATAAACATAAAGGGTTGACAATAGGGGTACCGCATTGAAACGGTCAGTGACAAAAGGGTCGCTTGGGGTTTAAACCAGGTTCTACGGAAGAAAAAATCTCACTCTTACCCGAGTGCCATCCCAATAAAACGGGACTGTGTAAATACAGATATCCTCGCCAAGTTATATTCTCTAACAAACCAGGCAGCATGTATAAGCAGTATAAGCATGATAACACATACATGTTCATGTATATACGAATATACAAAATAAAAACCTAGAAAGCCACACGTTTAACTGTCGGAATGATGGAATTGTTGTTGTCCACGTGTTTTTGTTTTTGGGTCAGACTCTATAAGTTCAAACTCTCACTAAACACATACTCAGTTGCAAACGAAAGTGGACACTGAGTTTAGTTTAGATTTAATTGTATAAAGCTTTTTTAGAATCAAATTGACAAATTTCAAAATGAATATGCCATGTTTGGTACCAAAGTTTGTGTCATTCCATTGCCAATATCATGTTGTTATTTGTTTTTCAATAAATCGAATCACTAAGGGACTGTCGATGGATATAGAGGATAGGGTGTAAAGTAAAATTTTCAAAGTGTTCAGTTTCTTTTGCAACTGAGTATATATTCGTGTAA